>JAOTQH010249243.1:0-12035 GCA_025631255.1 Cornus kousa | reverse complement strand
CCGGATGGTCGAACAGATTTCAAGGAACTCATCGAGATGCTTATATGGATCTTCATTATCAAAGCCATGAAAAGATGGAAGCATTTGGATGGTACTAGATTTGATCTCATATTGGGCTGCATCGATGTTTGGCATTATAATGCAAGAAGGGGAAGCATAGGTGGTAGGGATGAAGTGATCTCTAAGAGTCATTGGCTCTACATTTGGAACTTCAGCCCTTTCATTGTTACCCCTTTCATTCCCCAAATTTCCTAGATTATCCCCCATTGTGTTAAATTCCGTTTCAAGATCCCTTATAAGAGTATATTCCTTAAGGTTCCGTCTAAGAGTTCTTTTAAGAGAATTAATATCAATGGGCGAATCGATTGTGGGTAGGGACAGTGAACTACGGCCGAACATCAACAACACAACATATAATCAACACAACAATTTATTATCCACAACTCCACATACGATGTTCCCATTCTCCTCAATTATTAAAGCAGAAATTAAATTGGCCACGACAAGGACCGATGCTTGGAATTGAAAATACATAATTAAAATAGCCTCGACAAGGGCTTGCAAATAACTACTTCTAAAATTAACACATACGCGATATCCACAATTCGAAACTAAAAGTCAAGAGACTTACCTGGGGTCCTCTAGACTTACACTTTGCTAGCGTTCCTACGGCGAGCTCCGAGTCCCTAGAATCTCACTTACAACACAAGATGGTTAAACCACACAAGAAATATTCACAAATCACGATATTAACATTCAAACTAAAATTAACCCTAGAACTTCGGTCGCTAAACCATTTGCAAGTCCCCGTCTACGGCGCCAAAAATTGATCGGTTGGTCAATTATACATCAACTTCGCAATAGCACAAATCATTGTAAAATAGGGCTATTGGTCGGGTAAGTCGAACCACTGGGACTGCACTAGTCTATGGTAACCTAAGAGTCTAGAATTGATCTTAGAATGATAAGGGGTAATAGAGATTTGTTGGTTTGTCACTTATACTATGAATTGATCTTAGAATGATAAGGGGTTCTTCAAGGTATGTTAACCACATCCCATCTCGCTATCTCACTGATGAGGCCGCTTTCCTGAATTTATTTGCTATGGACAACCTTAGCTATTTTGGGAAAAAGAATGAGATTACATTGGAATGGGCTCAAGTTATATATCTTCTTGCTATTAGAGCACAGATTCACATTGTACCTTCTATTATGAATTTGATGATTACTCACTACAAGAATAATAACAAAAGGAAATCTTCTTCGTTCCCTATGATTATCGTGAGATTTTATGAGAAGTATTAGATATTGCTTCCTCCCCAAGTTCATCATCAAGAGATTATGTCTGAGTTAGATCTCCGTGCTTTAAACAAGTCAAAATCTGGAAGGAAGGTTCAGAGAGATTTCGATTGTGCTCAGTCTTATATTTTAGATATTACAAAGCTATTTCCTTCCAAAGAAATTTTTTCTAGAGATGATGCAAATCTGATGTAATCTCTACTACTTCAGAATCAGAAGGCTATGATGGATGAGATTCGAGATCTCAAGGCTAAAATGAGACTACTTAAAGGTCAGCAGGCAGGTGGTTCTACTGAGGATGTCTACAGACCTATTCCTCCAAATCCATCTTTGGTTGCTGAGGATGATGATGAGGAGACAAATGATGATGGAGATGATGATGACTAGGATGGTACTGATGATGGTGGTGATTTTGATGATATTCGAACCACTACTATTCATTTTAAGGATGATGGTGATGCTTAATCTTTTGTTATCTAATCATGCATTCATGTATTATATTTTATTAAGTTTACATTGTCATTTTTTTTATGTTATTATTTTTGGATTAATGACATGTTTAACTAAATTATCTATTTCTCTTCTATGTTCTTTTCTCTGAAAATTGTTTACTTTGTCAATTTGTTCCAAAAAAGGGGAGAAAAGTGGATAATTAATTAAGAGGGACTCAGGGGGAGTTTTTATAAGTGGTTTTTATCAAACTTTCACGGGTAGTTTTGATTGATCTTTTTGCAAGAAATTACGTCAATTTTTATCCAGAAGAGAAGAGAACAGAGAATAAAAAAAAATATTACGTGTCCTTGACAAATTGTAATCTATTGTTTTTTGCTTGGGTAGATTATATTTATTTTTAGGGTTTTGTCACGAAATTGCCAAAGGGGGAGATTATGAGATGTAATTTTTGTAATTGGCTAATTTAGGTGTCAAAACAAGTCCAATTGAGTTATAATTTTAAAGTTACCAAATCAAGATCGTGATCGGCTATGGAATTGAAAAGTTGTTCAAGTTTGATAAACTAAGATCTACGAAAAAGGTATGAACAAGGAAGTTGTTTCCCACTTAGGACACTATACATACCATATATGTTCATATAAAGTTTCAAATTCTTCAAAGTTTCCAAAAACTTAATTTTCCAAAACTGGTTTTTGCCTTTGTTGTCAATTCTATCGAGTGGGAACCAGTATTACACTTCTTCTACCGGTTTAAGAACTTGTACTTCAAAGAATACATTCTATCATTTGGGAACCGGTTCCAAAGTTGGCTATCGATTCCACTTGCTGATACAGTTTAGGATTCTAGTTTCCTATTCTATCTAAACTCCTTATTTGATATAGAATTCCTTCCAAAAGTCCTATGCACGAAAATTACCTTTTCCTATGCATATCTAGGTCTTTGAAAATTATATATAAACCTTTATTTTCATCTAGGTTATACGGATTTTGCATTACATCTTCTGATTCTTAAAAAGCCTATCAAAGAGATATTTTGCAAAAAGTCAAATATGATTTTTTTTGTCTTTATTTCTAAAACACACACATAAACACAAGAGTGATTTTAGAGTATTTGTTCAATTCCAAATCGTGTTCAAAGTTCATTGAATATTGCATCTATAATGATCAAAGAAGTAGATCTATTTCTTCTACATCAAATTTAGATCTTAAAGAATAGGGGTAAAGTGACCACACTTTGAAATGATCAAAACATTCGAGGAGTGTTGTTTGATCTACCGGCAATCATTCTATAGTGATCAAGAGTAAGTCTAAAGTCAAAAGCTATTGGATGGGACATCGTAAAGCCAGAAGATTGTCAGCGATCGGTGTTCGGTAGAATGATAGGGTGAGAGCCTTAGTTAAAGTCCATTGTACTTTGGTTCAAATGTAGTGGATCGGTTTACTTTAAACTGCACAATCCACGAGGTTTTTTCCACAACAATTGGTCTATTCTACCAATTGGGGTTTCCTCGTTAAAAAGAATGGTGTCATCTCCCAAACTCTATTTGCTTTACTTTGCTTTTATTTTGCATTTGATTAATTGCTAAATTAAGTAAAACTGATTAAAATAGAAAGACACAAATTTTAATATTTTCCTTAAAAACTTAAACTTTCCATAAATATATTCTGTTGCATAAACTCACATTTGGTATCACACTAGCTACCAATATATGTTTCTACTCACACTTTTGAGTTAGCAAGAAAAGAGTTGTTTATTGTTTTTCCTTACCAACAAAAAGTCTAGAAGTTTAAGTCTTTGCTATCCTAGATCCCATGAAATCCTAACTGCACTCATATCCCCATTCAATATATTCACAACTGGTACTCATCCTTAAGTTTCCGCAACCATCGTGACTACAGTTTTAAAATTTCCACGTACAGGCTTCACGTTGTCATATGATTCATAATAATATTTTTGATTACTTGGAGTAGTCCTTTTTATCTATACTAATATATAAGAGAAGTTTCCTAGTTATTAAAGGAAACCATTCTGCACTATCTCAAGTGGAAAATGTTTTCAAAATTTCAAGAGTGACACTTGAAAAAATAAAAACAAATAGCACTGGAAGTGGTGCTTACCTCATCATAAATAGCCTAATTTATTTTGTATGAGACTAACTCCTCCTTTATTTGTGTTTTTGCTCTATCCAGTCCATGTTCCCGATCCCTTTCACAATCCAAAGTCACTTTTGGAGCCTTATTTCGGTCTCGATCACGCTGGCCAGACCTATCATGGAAACGCGACGGATTCTTTCCTTTTCTACATCAGGTCTCTCTTCTTTGGGATCATATATATCAATCAACTGTTTTGCATCCAAAAGGTTCTAATTATCTGGTGTTTTTGCTCTATCCAGTCCATGTTCTAGTCTCATTTCTGGTACGATTACTCTCCTCATTTCAGTCTCGATCTCGTTAAAGAGACCTATCATGGAAACGCGACGGCTTCTATAATACCCCTAATTTTAAAAGGATAGTCTTGATATTTTATTTCATTGTTTTATTTTCATTTTTAAATTAGTTAATTGATTAATTGATTATGTGTTTAATTTAATTAAGTGTTTAAATGTGTTTTGTGAACTTATTTGATTTTAAATATTTTAACTGAATTATTTGTTATTTGATGATGTGTATTATGTCTAATTTAATTATTAGGATTTAAATATTTTATTTTCTATTTTTATTTAAAGGAGTTAGACTTGGATAGTAGTAATGGGCCAACCAATTGGGTCCATGAATTACTTGGATGGAGGTAAAATGGGTATGGATATTATTGACCTTAAGGATTTTATCTAAAGGATAATCTAATTATTTTGATGATTATAAACCATTAATGATGTTTAAGTTCTAATATTTTCATTGAGTGTTTTATAGATGATCAATATTGGTAAACCTCAATGATGAGCCACACAGTCTATTCTAAGCAATGGATACTCAATGATGAGCTATAAGTCCATTCCAAGCATTCTAAGCAATGGATACAAAGTGATGAGCTAAAGTCTATTCCAAGCATTCCAAGCAATGGATTCAAAGTGATGAGCTAAAGTCTATTCCGAGCATTCCAAGTAAGGAATTCAGGGAAGCCTTAAAGGTTGCAAGATATCAAAGAAAAACTCGGACTTTAAAGATTATTCAAGCATTTCAAAGAAAGAAAGAAAATCTTCATCAAGCCTAAACAATCATGATCAAAGAATGAAGAAATGGTAGATAGGATAGTGAGAGCTTAAGATTTAATGTCAAAGTATATTTGAATATATTTTGAAGCTCAAAATTATAGGATCATGCATAATCATTCTAATTCAATTTTTAAATACCTAAAGTTTGCTCAGGAACTTCATATATGCATTCTTACTCTAGCTACACATGATAGGAAGTGCACAAGATTTAAGTAAATTCATTTTGAGTCATGCGTAGCAATAGAGACTCCTCCATTCAAAGTAAAGCATGCTCTTTTCTGTCCAAAGGAGCAGCCTCCATGAAAAGTAGAGTAGGCTTTATTCTGTTCAGTAGCTAAATTTGGCACAAGAAGATCACTTCTAAGTAAAGAGCCACCTCCCAAAATTGAGAGCTGCCTCCATGAAGAAAGAGCCGCCTCCATAAGAAATAGAGTCAGCTCTCTGAAGGCAAAGGGAGCCGCCTCTCTTTAAGATAGAGTCTGCTCTCTCTGGGTGATTTGAATTCCAACGGCTGTTTGACCTTTTGACTTTATGGGACTTTACCATTGTGCCCCCAAATAGCTATATTCTAAAATGGGGCCATAAATACACAATGTTTGGACATTATGTGCAAGCAAGAGAACCAACACTTGAAAGACCTCATTAGGCATCAAAGAGAGCTTTTGTTCTCACATTTTCTCCTCATCTCTCTCATTTCATTCTTATATTAATCTTGAAAGATTCAATTAACGATTCAAAGGGTTTTTGCTCTAGTTCAAATCCTCAAAGAGCTTTTGCTCTTTTTACACTTGAGAGATTCTATTGAGTTTATAAGAGCTTATATTCTTTACATATTTCATCTTTCTCTCATTCATAGAGTTTAAGCTTTAATATATTCATCTATACTTTAGTTGTGAGCTTTGATTTGTGTATCAATCTTTCAGAGATATATTTGTATGCAACAAATTTGAAATTCATTTGTAAAGGCTAGTGTGGTCCAAAGAAGAAGAAGCAAGCTAGCTTCAATTTGTAAGAGTTGGTGTGACCCAAAGGAAGACTAAGAGAGGTTATCTCTTAGTAAGTTGAAGCAAGGAGTTGATCATGTAAAGGTTTGCTCTCCACCCGTAAGGAGAAGACACAGTGGATTGGGAAGTCTTAAGAGGGATCTTGAGCCAAGGAGTAGGAGTTTTCGAGCCTCGCTAAAATCGTCGTGTCCATATTTACAATTTCTTTGTCCCTACTCTTTACATTTCAGTTTGTGGCTTTTTACTGAATTTGCTTTGCATATTTCTACACAACTGAAAATTGCATATTGTGGTGAAAATTGGAATTGTATAAACTAAAAATCAATCACTTCATTTACTACATTTATCTGTTGATTTTGTTCAAGTTTATAACAGTATTGTCGACTAGAAATTGTAATTCTATAAATTACAAAAATTGGCCATTAACACTATTCACCCACCTTTAGAGTGAATTCTTGGGTAACAATTTATATCAGAGCCTAACTCTATTTAAAAGACTTAATCATCTTATAGTACAAATCATGGCCAAAAATGGTAGTTTCACACACTTAGAAGGACAATCCAATGATCAACCTCATTGTTTTGATGGAAATGATTATATCTATTAGAAAATTAGAATAAGGGCCTTTTTAAAAAGTATTGATATTGATTTATGGAAAGTTGTAGAAAATAGGGGTCATATCCCAACCAAAGTTATTGAAGGAAATAAAATTTCTAAATCAAAAAAGGAATGGGATGAAAATGATAATAGATTAATTTAATGTAATGTTTTAGCCGTATGCTATCTTTATTATGCATTAAGCAACAATGAGTTCAATAAAATTATCTTTTGTAAAACGGCTAAAGAAATTTGAAACTCACTTGAATTAGCCTATGGAGGATCAATTAATGGTAAGGAATCATATATGCCTATGCGTATTGAAAAAGATCTTGCTTCCATCATAAATGAAAATGAATCAATTAGTGAGATGCATTCTAGTTCTACTAAAATTACTAATCATTTAAATTTTTTTAGTAGAGCTTATTCTTCTTCCTATAGTGAAGAAAATAAAGCAACTCAAAAGAAAAGTATAGCTCCCCAAGCTTCTAGCAAAGAAGCAAGTGACATTAAAGAGTTGGACAAACTTTGTCTCATGGCCGATGAAGATGAGGTAAGTTCTAATCATGAATTTTTTATTTAGAAGCCACTTATAATGATCTAGTTGATGCACATAATGAATTACGTGACACTTTTAAAGAACTACATCATATGCTAGGAAAAATAATTTTGAAATGTACTTCTTTCAAAAAGGAAAACCATGTTCTCTCTCAAAGACATGAAAAAGTTTAAATGGAAAATGACTCTTTAAAAAAGGAAAATCATTATCTTGTGCAACAATTAGAAAAGATTCAAATTAAAAATGAGTCAATAAAAAATGAAATGAAATTTGTATTCTCAGAAGAGTCATCATCACTTGATATTGTTTCTAAAAAAAGAGTCTTTAAAGAAAATCATTGATGATCAAAATGACATTTTAGTAAAGTTTACTAAAGAAAAAGAGAACCTGAGTATTATGCTTGGTGAGCAAAGAAGTGTCTTTTTTAAAAATGGGATAGGATATGATTCCTACAATAAAGATGAATGTTTATTGAAAAAGAGAAAGTTCTTAAATGATTCATTTGACAATAGTTCTTTCCAATATTCTAAATGTAATTATAGTAAAAAATTAGGACACATAATTCAAAATTGTCCATTTAGAAAGAGGATAAGGACTAAGATAATTTGGGTTCCAAAAGGAACTTATGAGCCATTACCTAACTCCTATGGACCCAAGAAAATTTGGGTATCAAAAAAAGATTTTCTAAGTTTTCCTTGTTGGATTGCTTGATGGCATCCTCTTCATTCAAGGATTATGAAGGAAGCATCACACCTTGGAACAACTCTAAGGGCAAGGTAATAGGTAAATTCTAAAAGATCTTTTTATGCTCAAAATTTTTTCACTATGTACTTCCATGATATGTTGAAATCATCTATGAGCATCAAAAATAAAATGTATTCTCATGCCAGTGATCATTATATATGAAGAATCCTTAAAATAAGAATTATACTAGACCATTGAATATGATACACATTGTAGATTTTTTTGGTACAATTACTCATTGTTTATGCAATTTTTTTCAACACATGCCTTCATTGATTGAAAAATAATTCTTCACGTACTACATTACTTGAAATTGCATTTGAATATTTTCACTTGAATTTAAAGAAAAAATCTCTAAAAAGTGTGTATCTTATAAATGAAACTTCACTTTCAAATAAGCTAGCATTCTTTGGAAAATAAATTTGATTTAGAAAGAAATACATCTTCCTTCAAATTGGTGAATTCTTAAGGACTTCTAAAAAATAAACTTTATTTATGTTTACATACTTAGGAAGAATTATGTTCCTCTATATCAAATTCTTGAATTTCATTACGGACAATGCTCATGGAATTACCTTATGATCCATATATGAAAGGTTATTACTTCACTCATTTTTTTTTATATATGGATTCATTTAGTTGAATGTAATTATTAACATATCTATTTATTAAATTGGCATTTGCACTAGCATGCTAAATACATTTAAATTGTCAACTTAGTTTGAAGCATGTTGATTAAAGTTAGTATTACACTTGTGCTTTGTATTGAATTGTGTTCCAAAAAGGAACCTTATTAATGTGCTCTAACTCATAAGGACCCTAAAAGAATTGGGCACCAAAGAATGCCACTTGAGTATGCTTTGTAGGTTATAAACATCTTCCTTCAAGAACAAGTGGATTAACAAATATGGATGACTAAAGCACATAAAGAGAAATTAAGTCATGATTTTCGATTGCTAACAAAAGGATAAAGGATGCACTACATTGAGAAAACATGCCAAAGCTAATACAATTAATTGCTTTGATAAATATCTCCTTTTTCATCACAAATGTGCTTTTAGTTGATAAGCTTGAATGTGACTTGATTGTGTTAGATAAAAAGTAGTACATGATTATTTTCATAGCATAATTAATGTGGTTGGTGATCTTAATATAAATGCTACTTGTTATAAAAAAAATGTCTATATTATAGATTTTGACATTTTCATTTGTTTTGACATATGAGTTATGAATATGCGAACACGAAATGATTTTATATCTTTCAAATGATCTTTAGATTAACTATGCCTAATCTTTGTGAAAGATTTGTTTTTTGGAAGATATGTCATCAAAGGAAAGCATACACTATCTCATGTAGACCATCAATGTTATTTCATTTGAACCTTATCAAATCTATCAAAGTAACAATGTCTAAAAAGTCGTCTATATGCTTTTGTGATCTCAAATGCTTAATCCACTTTATTGTGTCACTTCCATGCATATAGAAAATGGGGTTATTCATCTTGAAAAGGTTTAGATGGACTTAAGGTAATGAAAAATCAAATAAGTCCTCACTTAAAAACCTAAAGGAACAAATCTCATTGAAAGAGCCATTTCATGGAAAATAAGAATGAGAATTTATAATGCCTTCCTAAGAGTTGATGTATTCACCACCATTCAAGTGGTCATTCATTGGTGAACATTCTACATGTGCTACATAAAAGAACTAATTATTTCTTAAAATTATCATACTTTTATCTTAGTTCCTTTACAATCACATCATGATAGGGATCATGTTTCTAAAGGGGACATTGAACTTATATTTGTCAATACTGAAAATCAATTGACTGATATCTTCACTGAGCCACTCCAAGAGGATAGATCTTGCTTAGAAGGGAAATAGGATTGTCCTCAGAAGAAGAAATTATCTAAGGAAGAAGCAGCAGCAGAGCCGGCTCAATACAACATAGAGCTGCCTCTATAATAGAAAAGAGTCGACTCCATACAAAGGAGAGCCGGCTCCATGATTGATCTAAAATACCTACTCTTGGGATCTCTTCAACATAGAAAAATAGCTAGCTCTATAAAAAGTAGAGCCGCCTCTATGGAGTAAGAAAGAGCCAGCTCCATACATAAGAAAGCCAGCTCCTAACTTATAGCAAGGCTTTATACTCTCAGTCTCTTTCATTTAGGGCCATTTCATTCCAAGTTACAGAGACAAAATCTAGGGCAACTCCTTATGCACTTTGGTCATTTTTACTAGTTCATCCTCTCTGGTAAGAATTCATTACTCATTCTCTTAAATTCACGACTCCTTGATGTTCATAGTCACTATTATTTAAACATGAATATCCCTTTGCAATCTATGTCAAATTCTAATCTGTCAAACCCTTATAACCCTAGAAATATCATGTAGTGTTTTGAACATAAATTTTGGGTTTGCATTGTGAATTTGTGCACTGAATTATGGGTTTTATTGTGTTTCCATTGTGTTTCTATTATGGGTATTCTTTGTGCATTCTATTTTTTTAAAAAAAACATGGCCTCCTCTTCACAAAGGAGAAACCCTCCTCGTTCTTGTACACAACATACTCAAGATCATGAATCCAGCCCTAGTGAACCAAATCCACCTCCAAACCAATTCAAATCTTTGAAAATATGTTGTATAGAAATCCCACATATAAGAGGTCATATGAGAAAAAATTTCTTTATAGGAAAGTGGCCAAAGGGAAAGTTTTGTCGCACATAATTTATGATGACCTCAACATCAACACCTACAAACTATTTGATGCTATTGGCCTTGGTGCATTTGTTGGGATGGGCGACAAGTATTATCCCAAACTCGTGAAACTGTTCTACACATACCTTAAAAAAATGCCCGGTGTAGAAAAATACAGTGTTATGTGGCTGAAGTAGAATTCTACCTTGATGTTACTAGTATTGCTCGAATTTTTCATCTTATGGGTGGAATTCAATTCTACTCACCTAACAAATGGTATAATGGGGTAGGTTTTGACAAACTCGAAGCTATTTGCTAAATGAGCTATGATTCCACCACCAACATAAAGGAGATAAATACCAAGCAATTAACAATGGAAGCTCGTCTGATTCACAAAATTATCACTTACTCTATTCTTCAAAAATTCGGCAGTCGTTCCAAAGTTTCTCATATGGAAGTCTTTTTGATTTGGTGTGTCTTGAATGAAGAGTACTTTAACTTGGCATACATAATCTTTCATCACTTGTATAAGTGCAAGAAAAAGAAAAAGGTACCCCTCTACTATGCCATGGTACTCACTCACATTTTCATGGATAAGAAAATTCCACTTGATGATGGCGGATCAGCAGAACAAGGCCCAATCGGTACACTTGATGCCAAAAATCTTGAGTTGATAGGGCTTAAAAGGGACTCAAATAATCTATGGTACTATCCTAGGCAAAGAAGGATGGAAGAAACTAGGGCTAGAGGAGAAGAGATTGGTGATATTGATGACGAGGAAGAAGAAAATGAAAGTGATGATAGGGGTAAAAATGATGAGCAAACAGATGTAGGGCTTGATGAAAGTTCTAATCGTTATCTCTTGTTAGAAATCCTTGATGTTTCTCATCAAAACCAAGCCACTCTTGCAAGCCAACAAGAACAAATTGACGATGTGGTCACTGTTATTCGGGATATTCATGATAATCTCCAAGAAATGCGACACTCATATGATCCACCTCCTTCTTAAGACAATACCCCCCTTTTAAAAACTATTTTGTGCACTCTGATGAGCGCTGAAAAGTGCGCATTTAAACCCGTTAAGCTTAGGTATCCTAGGACCTTTATCTATCTTACTTTACCGTTTTGTATTGATTTTGTGTTATTTTCATTTCAGGCACTTATCCATAAAATAAGCTAACTCAGTCAAATAAGAGCAAAAAGGAAGCAATTCTGAGATAAACCTAAGAAAGGAGCAAAGTAGAGCAAAGTAGAGCAAAAGGGAGAAAAAGGGTGAAATTCAACATCTTCGATCGATCTCAGATCAAGGTTCGATCGATCCAACATGATCGATCCCAGCACTTCCAAGATAGATCCAAGCCATGACGTTCACATTCAGAGATCCCAAATGTTCTTATCCAAATGATTGATCTTATCCAGTTGTACCACCCTACCAACCACTTTTGTCCTTTTCCCAAAAATATCTCCAA
>JAOTQH010249234.1:0-12036 GCA_025631255.1 Cornus kousa | reverse complement strand
GCTCAATATATTACAAACTGGTATTTTGTGTATATTGGTCGTGTGTCTGGCCCTTTGTTGCATGCTCTTAAGAGAGAGATTAGTCATTCAAATAAATATTATCTTTGATCTTAAGAGAGCGATTAATCATTCAAAGAAATATTATCTTCAAAATTCTTGTCTATGTGAAATAAAATAAGAGAGACTTGAATAAATAAATTAAAAAAAATCTAAAAGTATGTGCGAATGTGTATGAACGCATTCAAAATTGATGACTTTGAAATGTTCTACTAATAGTAATGGTTTTGTTATCAAAATATGAATTTTGAAATCATATAATATTTCACGGAGCATGGGGTTCAAGCATGGCAACTAGGGTGCCATGGAACCGTATGCTCGTAACATAAAATTAAATATTTAACAAAGTAGCCGAATGAGTAATCAAACTATGGCTATCATTACAATTACGGTGCCTCAGACTCAAAATGCTATAACAATATAAATTAAATAATTATAACGAGAGTAAAAATAAAATAATTATGACCAACATGACAACTATGGTACTATGGGGCCACAATACTCATAACAATTAGAATGTATACAAATAAATTAATTACAACCATCATGGCAACTATGGTGCCATGGGACTATGATGTTCATAAAAGGAAAAGTCAGATGTTCACCAGAACTACTTTTATATATATATATATATATATATATATGAATCAACACATACTAGATGAAAGGCTTGTATAAAATAAACCTATGGAGTAAAAATGGTCTATGTCAAGAACACTTGCACATATTAGATGAAAGGCTTGTATAAAATAAACCTATGGAGTAAAAATGGTCTATGTCAAGAACACTTATATATATATATATATATATATGTAAGTGCAAGATTTGTTCTGTATTCAATTTGGCAGAGTCACCTCACAATTACAATCATGCTCTCCTTCTTTCCTTCTACACATCTATTTATAGACAAATTTATGACTCATGGGCCTCTAGCCTTGGGCCATTCTAACACTAATTTATGGGCCCTTTTTACTGGATCGGCCGAACCCAGCCCAGCCAATGGTTACTTTATGTTGGTGGCCTCCAGCTGGCCGACCCGATGGCATGCTCGCGGGTCATCCTCGGCCCAAGTCACATCCGGAGCCCTCACTATTTAACTTGAATTCGAATTAAAAATAGATAACTAATATATATAACACTGTATATATTGTAATGTAATAAAAAGTATATGTGTGTGTATATATATATATATAATTTTAATCTGATCAGATTATCTATAATTCATATCCGATTTGTTAAGATAATAAATTATAAGGTTATCATATATATATTTTAATTCATATCTAAATAATCGGATCGAATTTGAATTAGAATACGAACCTAAATTTGAATATTATTGAGGATGCATATTCTCCTGGAGTAATGATTAATTTAAGTCCGATGGTGATCGATTATTATCGAGGATGCATGTGTGAGTACGTATCTTTTTAGCTTTTGCATACAATGAAATTGAATATGTGGTATAGTAATTTGCTATCGCGATTTTCTATATGATAGGTATTTTTATATGTCTTTCTACTCTGCCAACCATAAGAAATCTTTTGATCTAAAATCCTAGAATACTAGTTTTTCTGTATATATAGCGACACTTACATATGTTATATCATATATAGGGACAACAAAATATTGTAATATAGTGATACAATTATTTTTTAAAAAATTTATATATATATATATATTTTAAATAGTGATATAATGATGTTTTTTCGAAAGATTGATATAATGATGTTAGTATAACTGATCATGTAACAAAATATACTCCAAGATTTACGATAGCTAGGTTTATATATGGTTTATATATATATACAAGATACAATCGATAAAATTGCAGAACAATTAACATGAGAAAAAGATGTGCATTAATTAAACATATTTTATCACTATAGTGACAAAATTTTTTGTACAATATAATGATGATAATTAATAGTGTTATAATGATATTAATGTCATGTACCATGTTGATTTTCATGTGGTAAATGTATATCATATTTCGTTTACAATATAACAAAATATACTTCAAAATTTATGATAACTCCGTTTATATACAAAATACGTACAATGGATAAAGGATAAAGTTGCAAACACCATTAAAGGATATGCGGTTACATAAATCATATTGACAACAAAGTATTGTAATGTAGCAATTCTGATAACATTAAGATCATGTAGGTTTTATAACACCCGTGAGTTAAAATTATTGAGAATTATATGTCTGGAGATTCCTTAATTGTATAGATGCATTTTGAGAAAAACTGTGTGGTTGGAGAGTATGCAAAGAGACAGGGCCGGCTTAAGCCTTAGGCGTCTTAGGCGGTCGCCTAAGGCCCTAGCTAATAGGAAGGCTCCAAATTTTTAAAATTTCTTTATATTAAGTTATACTGTAATTATTTCTTAATATGGTTAAACTCTGATAAATATAAAAAATTTATATTAGGCTTTAAAGATTTATATCCTAAAATAATTTATTATTATTATTTTTTTCTTGTCAATCCCACTCGTTTCCATTTTATATTAGGCCTCAAATATTTATATCCTAAAATAACTTCTTTTTTTTTCTCTCTTTTCTCTCTCTCCCCATTCATTTTGATTTTATAGTAGGCCTCAAAGATTTATATCCTTATATAACTTTCTTTTCCCTCCCTTTTTCTATTCTCATCTTCGTTTTACAATAAATCTTAACCAATATAGAAATTTAATATTGGTCCCAAAAAAATATTGTATGATTAAATAATTTTTTTTCCCTCTTTCTTTGTCTCTCTTTCATGTTTTTTACACTAACACTAAAAACATTTTTGAGTAAGTTACATCAACACTAAAATATTAAATATCTATTTAACATTGTTGTTTGGAAAAATGGAAAAAACTTTTTTTAGCAAGTCTTGTCCTTCCCATCTCATTACAAGTTTACAGTTGTTATGAATGCATTTTTATTCTATTTAAAAATTTGTAGAAGTATTGGATTTGGGTTTTCTAAATCAGGTTCAATGGTTCTTTTTTTTTCATTATTTTTTAATTTTATTAATTTTTGTTATTATAAATTTGTGTGTATATGTATATATATTTGTATATTTTGTTTTTGAGTTATGACTAATTTTATTTATATTTTTGAAAAAATTACTTTTTATTTTTGACCTAAAACTTCAAATTAGATTGAGCCACCTCTCTATTGTATCTTTCTATATTGGTGGGGCTTCTGTAACTATCATACTAAGTCTAGGTCTTCTAATAATTTCAGGGGTCTTATTCTTATCAATATGGGTGTATCCTTAACCATGCAAATTATGAAAAGGGATAATATGGACTGAGTAACATCCAAGGAGCATAAGGTGACTGAAAATTACAAGTGGATATGTTTGTAATTACATAACTCTTTATTGTATCTTTCTATATTGATAGGGCTTTTATAACTATCATACTAAGTTTAGGTCTTCTTACTAAGTCTAAGTCTTCTAATAATTTCACACATTTGTAACTATCATATTAAGTCTAAGTCTTCTAATAATTTAACGCAGGTCTTAGTCATATCAATATGCGTGCAGGAGCGGCTGGACTTTAGGTGATTTAGGAAACCTAATGCCTCAACTAATAAGAAGGCCTCAAATTTATTTATTTTTTCTTTATATTATATCCTTTCTAAAATTTTTATTTCCTACTTATTATCACTTAGCCAAAATAAATGCCCCAAAATTTGTATTTCTTTATATTATAACTTTCAATGCTTTTTTTATTTGTTTATATTATAACCTTCCTAAAAATGTTATTTCCTACTTATTATTAAACTCTGTACAATAGAAAAAATCCAATTTTTTATTTATTTATTTATTTATTTCCTTATATTATAACTTCCTTAAATTTTTTATTTGTATGGATTATTATCCTAACCAGTAGAGATTTAATAGGGGCCAAAAGATTTCTATCTTTATCTTAATTATTTTTTTTCTCTCTCTCTTAGCTCATTCACAATTTTTTTTTTCCTCCAGATTTTGTAAAACTTTCCATATTCTTATTTTAACTTCTTTTTTTTTCCTTCTTATTTCTACATATTTTCTTCATTTTTCATTAAGTATAAGTTGTATAATCAATTATGTAATAAGAAAAATTAATTGGATTGACTATACATATATATATATATATATTAGATATTAAAAGGCCACTTCTAAATTTTTTGCTTAAGGCCTCAAATTATATTGAGCCGCCCTTGAATACCAGAACTTATTCAAGCTATGAAGTGTCGTACTATTAAACTAGGAATCTCATTGGCACTTTAGCCTATGAAAATGGTTTTAAGCACAACTAATTTGTTGAGGTATTTATTTACATAGCGTGTTTCCCAAGGGGTAGTTAGGGGACACATTAACCGCAGCTCTCTTAACAAGATAACCCATTCTTCAAGCTAAGCAAATAATAGAAAAGTAACATGTATGACAGCAATATAATCTTCTTAACACGGAGCAGGGCAGTAGAGGAAAACACAGCAACATACCCAATGGCCAGCATCTTCAAGGACATGCATATCAACTCCACCTCCCTCTTCAGAAGCTAGCTCCTCGGCAGCATGAATCCTCTGGAGATCTTCGAGGGCCCACCTGTGCAAGCTCCTTTCTGCTTTCAAAAAGTTCACATGAACTCCTCGAGGCACATCATCCACTATTTTCCTACATGTATCAGGAAGCACTAAACAAGGTCATTGGAGTTACTTAAGCAAAGTTAGCCTAGGTATTTATTACCTCTTGCTATCCCCATAGGGTTGGGCAGGGATCAAGCCCTGCAAACAACATGGGGATAAAGGGAGGCTTGGCCTAGTGAAAAAGTATTATGCCTTTTATTACTCTAAGGCTCCATTTGTTTCAAAGCAAAAATGTAAAACGTTTTCATGTAAAACTTGGCAAATTTCGACTCACAACTTGTGTTGCAACGTGTCAAAGTATCTTGTTCGAGTATATCTATTGAAGACAAGGCATACACAACAGTGTGAAACACGTAAAATCCGCATCCACAATCACATATCCAAGGCAGGTAAATTGGCCTAGGAAAGTCCTAAATTGACCTTTGGGAAGGACTCAAAATTAATAAGTGTTTTAACACATTTTTTTAAATTCACTCTTTTCAAAATTGAATTTTGAACTAAACAACAGTGCTTGATGATCGATCGAACATCTTCCAGTAGCCATCGATCTAATGCTCAATTGATCGAGATTTTGCAAGTTACTTTTAAAAACCAGTATGCCTCAATCAATGGGTCGATCGATCGAGGTTATAGTCCAATATTTACAACCTGACAGACATGTATTTTGGTAACTCTCTCAAAACACAATTTTAAATGAGTTCTACTTGCTAAAACGTATGAGCTTCCAATTTTACATGAGAAGGAGAATTTTAGAGTTTACTCAATCTAGGTTTTCTTAGAAAAGATAATAAGTGATTGAGTGTTGATCAAGCAGAAATTCAGCAATCCAATCCAATTCAACTGATCAACTATCATAGCAGTACGGGCAAGCAATCACTAGAGAAATGAATTCCAAAGGATCGAAGTTTGTTGACTAGCATAACAAACAGCCTAGAGACTTTCTCAGAAAAGTTTGGCGCCACCCTATATTTATGAAGAAGTAACTAGAGGTTTTGGGTGTGGGAACTGTTAACCTGGCTATAATCTCTTTCTAATTTAGTGAATTTCAACTGTCTGGGCTAAGCCCAGTGGTTTTTCAGGTTTGGATTTTCCTGTGTCTCTGCTATTCTCTAATTTATTTTCTATTGATGCTGATTGTGAGCATGATTGATGAGGAATTGAAAATTGACTAGTAGAAACTATAATTCAAATATCAATCATCACAACTAAATAAAAGATTTTCAAATAAGGATCAACGAGAATTTAAAAAGTTATTTAGGTGAAATATGATATCGATAAGACCTCTTCACTCCCCTGTAGGTCTATATCTATTGATGGCAATGGTGCGGGTTTGAGGTGGGTTTTCCCAATTTTTTATATTTTTTTATTATTTTCACTCCCACTAAGCAACCTCTCCAAGAGTTGAACAAACCCCTCGAAGACCAAGGCATAACCCAATGGATGCCGAACAAACCAAAAATAAGAGTCCAACAGTTGTGAGACACAGGGCAAAGCAGGAGGAGGTGATCCACAGACTCACCAACCTGTCTTCTCCTTCTCAGATTATCCACCCTCAAAATCTTGCCCCAAATTGCAATCCAGACAAATAAGGCTACTCTAAGAGGAGCCTTCGAGCGCCAAACCATCTTCCAAGGTAAATTAGAACCAAAGAAGCCGGAAAGGCAGTAGAACAAGGAACAAACCTCAAACCTCCCCTGAGAAGAAGGCACCCAAAAGATGGAGTTAGGGCCTCTGCCATCCATCTCTTGTCTACACAATAGATCCAAATGTCCACAAACATCATCCAATTCCCAATCTTGGAACTGTTGCCAAAATCAGACATCCCACGTAACCCTACCACTGTCAAGCCAGTAATAGTCGGCAATCAAGGCATGTCTATCAACGGCAATCCTGAAAAGCCTGGGAAAATAACAGGATCGCGGACGATCACAACACCATAAGTCCTCCCAGAACTGAATGTCCCAGCCATCCCCAGCTCTGAAACTGATGTGTTTAAAAAATTCATCCCAACCTTTCCAAATGAACTTTCAAACACCCACGCCCCCAACCGATCTGACCGCACAAGAGGACCACCTACCTCTCTCCCCCCCAAAATGGCACGAAACAACCCATCTCCACAGCAAATGTCGATCACCATCGAATCTTCACAACCACTTACCTAGGATAGCCACATTGAAAGGAATCAACCTCCTAATGCATAAACCACCCAACTGAATAGACCTACACATTTGCTCCCAACAGACAAGATGATACTTGAACTCCTCTCCCTAACTGCCCCAAAGGAAGTTCCATTGAATTCTTTCAATCTTTCCAGCAACAGAGGAAGGGATTTGAAGTAGAAATAGAAAGTATGTAGGAAGGCTCAACAACGTACTCTTAGAAAGATAAAACCAGATAAGGGTGACTTTCTCACCCTTAGAAAAATATTGCTTCTTCCATCCAACCAGCCTTCTCTCAAACCGCTCGATAATAGGGTCTCAATTTTCCACCCTCCTCGATGAAGCACCCAAAGGCAGAACCAGATAAGAAATAGGAAAAGATCAAACCCCACACCCAAGGACCACAACAAGAGAAGCAATATCCTGGACCTCCCCTATAGGGACAAGGGCACTCTTGCATACATTAACTTTCAAACTAAAGACTGTTTGAAAAAGAAAAAAAAAAACTAGAATGCGTCTCAAATATTCTTGCCTACTACGCGCCATTTAGCAAATCTTAGTCCTAACCCGAGCTGGGTTGTAAACCTCATTCCCATCCTTGCAACATGAAATCATGAATGACACTCGCTGCCCATTGCCGCCCTTTCCTGCTGTTAACCAAGATTAAGCATGAAAAGTATGGAACAAGAGAAAGATCTATTGAGATCATATTAAGACACTTTAGAGATCTATCTATATAGATGATACGTGCGTACACACGTTGGATATAAAACAAAAGACATCGTGTGTGTGTGTGTGAGTGAGAGAGAGAGAGAGAGAGAAGTTTGGTCTATCTTCGTCGAAAGCTTGCCAGAAAATATAAGGTACCACTGTCACCGAGTGTGAACTAGAGAGACGACATCACCAGCCGAGAGAGAGAGAGAGAGACAAGACAGAGAGATTCTTAGAGAAAGAATGGATGAATGAGAATGACAGAAAGAGAAAGGACGAGGCAGCCGTCATCCTAATCTGACATCTAATGACGTGTTAAAAACCCTATGGCAACACGAAAAAAAGCGTATATATTTAAAGGGTATTTCAGGAAAATTAAAGATAAATAAGGGTGTCGATGTCATTTTGTTAAATAACCAGGGCGGAATTTTATTCTAATAAGCCCAACCATCCCATATTCCAGTTTAATAACTTCCATACTCGTCCCACTGGGGTGGGCTAAACTGCCACCCCTTATCTATACCACCACTGCTTGCACTCAAACAAATTAGAGCAAGGGTAGCACCCATAAAAAAGATGTTTCAAAAAACATTTTTCCATTTTTGGCTTAGATCCTAGAAACATTTTTGGGAAAAAGATTTTCACTTCTGAATTTCATTAAAACTCTAAAATATTTTCTTTCTTTTTTCTCAATTTCTTACCAGACCAACACATTATACACACACACACACACACACACACAAAGAGAGAGAGAGGGAGAAGGGGGATTAAATTTCACAAGGAGGGGGAGAGGGGGGATTAAATTTCACAAGGAGTAACCACCATCATAGACATATATATATATACATAATGGGTAAACTACAATGACCTCCCCTGAGGTTTGACCTAATTGCAAACAAACCTGAGGTTTGCCAATTTTTTTGCAAAGACACCCTTTTTGGCAGATTTGGTTGTGATTTTACTCATATACCCCTATTATTATATTTTTAAAAAAATAAAAATATCTGACAATGCTAAATTACAAGTTTACCCATATTTGAAAACAATTTTTTTCTCCTCTTCTCTCTGGCGTCTCCACCAATTCTTTTACCCAAGCCACCTCCTTCTACCACCCATCACCGCCCCGAATATGTATGCACTGATTGGAGCTTGTTTGCACCGATGAAAGTACCAGAGAGATGGGAAAGAAGGCAGTGCTGATAGGTTGCAACTACCAGGGGATGAAGGCAGAGCTGAATGGATGCATTAACACATGAAGAGGATGTACACATGTCATGTGGACCAGTACGGCTTCTCGGAGAACGACATCACTGTCCTCATTGACACCGACGACTCCTACACACAGCCCACCGGCAGCAACATCCGCCATGCTCTCTCTGCCCTCATCTTGATTGGAGTAGCCCGGGGAAATCCTATTCATCCACGACAGCAACCACGGCACCCACCTCCCTACTGAGACCGGGGAGGATGGCCACATGCGAACCAACATGAACCTCATCACAGATTCGGTCTTCTTCTTCTATTTTTATATAATTCACCTTCGAATTTTTTACAATTATACATACACGCACATTATATGAATTGATTAAGTTTTTGAGTCTGCCACTGTCATCACTAAATCTCTTTGAATTGTCCTAGATCTGTCGCCCCTTCACTTTTTGATTTCAATTATGGGAGATCATTCATTTATATGCAACACTAAACCCCAATTTTTTTCTCTCTTTCTTGTATTCAGTTCAAGCTCTGATATATTAACGGAGCTTACTGGTATTTAGATGAAGCTCAGCTCCATTTGAAGAGAAATCCACAGCCATCCAATTCTTATCCAACAAGAACCCATCTCAGCCATTAAATTCAAAGCAAATGGTGACCAAAGACCTTGCAACCATTAGATCGAAGGTGGTTTGTAAGCTACAAATTTTATCCTTTGGATCTATGAAGCTCACTGATGTGTCTTTAGTAACCATATGTGAATTAGATGTGATTTCCTCTCAACGGCAGTTGCAACGCTTGTGTGTAAAATCAATGAGCTATATATAATTTACATATATATGTATATATAAATTTCTTGTATGTGTGTAGATATATATACGGGCAATAGAGGGAGAGGAAGAGAGAGAAGGGCATTTTTGTCCTTTAGAATAATTTTTTTGTAATTTGATGACACTATAAGGGTAATGGAGTATTTTTAAATTAATTAATGGGCATTTTGGTCACTTTAACCATTTTTTCTAACAAAAATTACTGATTTTTGTACAGGGGGGTGGTTTTTGCAAAATGGAGCAAACCTAAGGGGGACATGTTGCAAAAAAATGGCAAACCTCAGGTTTGTTTGCAATTAGGTCAAACCTCAGGGGAGGTCGTTGTCGTTTACACCATACATAATACATATATAGAGAGAGCTACCAACACATATATATGTCTATAAATAGAGAGTGATAATTAAATTCATCAATGACCCACAACAAGCTCAATCAACTCGCTTGTTTTGTGGGGAAATTATCAGGATTTTAAATGAGAAAATTGTGTTTATTGAAAATCAGTGCTAGCCAACGCATTGTCTTTAGTTGATTGTGGGATTTGAAGTTTTCATTATGCTGTTTTGACTATTGTTCTCTCTTCACTAAACAGTGTAGGGTTCATAAGAGAACAAATATGATTAGTCATATATATACACTTATAGAAAGAGAGAGAAAGACAGACAGAAAAGCAATCAACGTCTACAGAGAGGTGAAGAGAGGAGAGAGTATAAATGTTGTTTTGATATATGTATATATATATATATAGGGAGAGAGAGAGAGAGACTAAAGGTTTAGATTATGGTTCAAAGAGTTTTAAAGATATAAAGGAAGATGGACATATAGAGAGAGATTCAAAGGTTTCATCAAATTGTATTATGAGAGACGTATAGAAAGGGAGAGAACATGGTTGATTTGCTGATCCTTATCTTCGATTTTGAAAGAAAGGATTCCTGACGAATTAGATAGAAATAGAGTAAAATGATTTACGGATTTCCGTAAGTCGTTTTTCACTTTTTTGTAAGAAATTGTGTAGAATATTTTATTAGTAAAACATTTTCCCAATTTTTTGTGTAACCAACAACCAAAGCATTTTCCCAACTACTTGGGGCCGGCTACATGAATCCTATTTTTCCATTTAGCTCTATCTAAGGCCATAGCCTTTTCTGTAACCAACCACTGAAACATCATAAAAAAGAATTTTCAAAAATTATTTCCGTCGAAATAAAACAAATTGCGAATGTAAATATTATTAGAGTCATTAAACTGCAAATAAGCCAGTCTAGTTTCAGAAAAAAATTATTCCTATGGCTGATCTCGATTCATAGAATACTTGAAGTCCATATGAGTACCTTCAATATCAGACAATTAAATGCCACTGCCGTATGGTATGAATTTATCCAATGAGAAGCAGACAAGAAACTACACAAACAGTATCAAACCAAAAAACTCATTGGATTTAACATCAATCAATGATAATGAGAAAGGGGCACATACCATAGATTTGTTTCTTCATAGGATTGATACATTTCAGCAATTCCCTTGAGGTCAAATGCCCATGAAAAGCTTGGTGATGATGCACCAGGACTGGTCTGTCGAAGGTTAGTTACCACCCACTAGCACAAAAATAAACTAGAAATTTAAGACAAAGGGTTAAGGAGAAAAATATTACGAGGCTAAAAAATAATAGTAATAATAATAATAATAGTAAATCTTGACTAGAGAAAAAAGAAAAGAAAAAAAAAAGAAAGGAAAATTCAATATTTAGAAAAGCGAAAGTAAAAGAAAGTATAACAGCTATTACATATGGAACGCTGATACCGTGACAGTAAAACTCGAGGACACAGATTCGAAAAACCTCAAACTTACAGATTGCATTGACCAATGAAAGCAGAGTTCCAATGGTAGGATTTTTATTGTTGCATGGTTCTTAAGTTGTTGCCATTGAGAAATACTATTTGTTCCTTCATTGATTTTAGGTATTTCAATAACCATACATGTAACTAAATATTGAGAGATTGTAAAAACTTAAAAATGCCAATGCAACATATTTGAAAGTCAAAATTCATAATAAATATTGACAAGATGGTGATATACGTATTTTACAATTATATTACATAATATATGATATAGCTGTACTCAATTAATTAAATACTCCATGCCAATGAAACAAATCATCATTGAGACAGATGAACTAATAGATGCAAACTTAGCTCTCGCAAATAACATTACTATCTTAAAATCTAGGCTAGAAATAATGAATTATACTACAATTGCGCAAAGAAAGTCGAAAGAGTTGAGTTAAAATAAGTCTCCTAGCAGGAATCTTTTCAACTATCAGTCAATTGAATGTTTTGACTGAAGAGTTGAGCACAATAACTAAGTTTAATATTAATTAGGCAGATTAAAGTATGAAATGTATTTAGGGTGTGTTCGGTTGCATGGAATTGGAGGCGAGGTATTG
>JAOTQH010249223.1:0-12037 GCA_025631255.1 Cornus kousa | reverse complement strand
CCGTCATTCATTATTTACCTTTCTTTTTATATTTGTCCAAACATTTCAAGAATTATTTCACAATTAATTCTTTTTCTTTTTTTTTAATGGTGTAAAAGTTAATAACTCTATTGTTTTTTTAAAAGAAAAATTATATAGAACATTATTAGACAAACTGTGTGTATTACTACAAGTAGCAGGGGGCAATATCTAAATACAAAAATATGATAGATTTGAACAAGAGCCTTGACATGAAGGAGAAGAAGAAGACTAGCCCATGAAATCTTTGATGAAGTAGAAGGGTCTTTTGCCTTATGAGTGTGTGTGTTTTTCAGTTATTTAGTACTGTCTTCACGTATAACCTCAGCTACCTGGTTTTCAAGAGTCAGTCTCAGAGTTCATGCCCACCTTGTCAGGGTAGTCATCTTGACCCTCTCAGGCATGATAGGATCACTCTGGTCATTGAGCACGAGTAGATGCCCTAACTGCATTAAATGCACATATATTCAAAAGAGGCGATAGGTGAGAGCATGCATTAAATGTGATTATTAGTGTTACAGTCGACATACATGGTTTCATCATTTCATTGGTTAAGCCTATTAGACTAGGCGAACACTAGCTTCTCATCCTCCAAACCAAAGATCTTTCCAAGTTCCCAAGTGAGAAACATGGGTTTGTGTCTTTATATGAAAGACCTCGCGTACCCTTGGTCGAGCATTGAGGAGGTGGGGATCGATGATCCTGATGGAGACTCCTTTGATGCATTATACAGCCTGGCTAATATCGTGGGGCCATGACATGTGGGTTTGTGGGACACATCCCCTACAGTATGTTATATGGAGCAGAGTATGGAGATTTTAAAAAGAAAGAATAACAACGCCTTCATTTAGTGTCAAATTGATTAAAAGAGACAAAGTCAAAAATGAAAGTGAGAAATATTAGGAGTGACACTCATAAGTCAAAAAAAATAAGAGATGGTAAAGCTTGTTTAATGGTTAAGAGTGGCACCATTATTCTATTACATATCATTTCTAAAGACAAGGTGATTTAATTTTCATAGAAGATTTAATTTTCATAGAAGATAAAAGATTGAAAGAGTGACCATAAATAATACGGGATGGTGTTATTAAAAATGCCTTTGAAAAGAATAACTACATATAGAAAAATATAGGATGGTGTTATTAAAAATGACTTTGAAAAACAAAACTAAGGATAGAGAATTCAAGTTGTGGACTCCATTATATGAGATTGAAGTAAAGATGATGATGACAAAAAAGAAATATCTTTTTACTTAAATTGAGCAAGTTCAAGATGTGAGTAATGCCATATTTGTTATAACTCCACTTCTCTTAATTTTTCTTTGGGTCACGCCAACCCGGTGGGTCAAACCAATCCCTTACAATTGATAGTAATAAGAACAATGAAGTACAAGAAATATCTGGGTTGATTGTATGGCTCGGCAGACAAGCAGGATTAGGTTGTTACGGTTGTTGAGAAAACCAATGAAATTGAATGAAATATAATAAAAGAGAACTAAATAGCTCAACTTGCGAAGAATTTCAAAATCTTGTTTTAAAAGGGCATGAAAGCCCAAAGATCATTTTGAAAAAGGATCAACAAGAATTGAATTGAATGGTGTTATGGATTTGTTTACCCTAGAACTCCATCAACCATGTAAGCTAAATTTGTATGCCTTTTGTTTTTAGTTTTGTAAAGTGTTTTGAATATAATTTTTCGTCAACCGTGGTGGCATCTTTGTCTCGTTTAACACACTTTTGTGGTCTCACCGGGCGTGCCAAAATGTGTTCGCGCGATTTTTACGTGCCAGATTATTTTTGGGTGTCTCCCATGCAAAATTTCTCAAGGATTTGTGCACTCAAAAACGCACTTCCAAAAATTATTTGCCAAAGAAAGTAAGACCAACTGAGAATGTGATTAAAAGTCATACATTTGCTACCACAGCTAATATCACCATCCAAAGATTCTCCAAAGTTCGATCGATCTCTTCTCTCAAAAGGATTTGAATTTGAGACAGCGCAAATGGGTTGAGTTCATGGAGGACTACGACTTTGAATTGCAGTATCATCCGGGAAAAACCAATGTGAGGCGCCGGAGTTAAGGATGGTCCGGGAGCCATCGCGTCTAATATAGGCAGAACCGAAATTGCAAGTCAAGGAAATTAATATTCAAAACTAATATTGCAATGAATTAATTAAAAATATTTAAAAAATAAATAAATATTAAAGAAACACATGACTCGTAATAAAATGGAATAGAAATAGAAAATTTATGTTACGGATTCCATTTATTTGAGACAAATGTCACAATAATGATGACAGTGATAGAAAAAAATATATAAAAAACGAAAAATTGTATAACACAGTATATTATGTGTTGCTTGAGCACGAGCTTTACCTAACAATAAATAAAAAAATAAAATAAAATAACAAACACGAAGCCCTTGTGATTGAGAGTTGTTGGTCTTACCTGTAGTTGAATTGGCCGAAAGTCAAGGCGGAATGTGAAGAAAGTCCTTTGATCAGTGCTACCCAAAATAATTAAATTAAGCCAATAGAAAATGCAATCAACACATTTTGTCCCTTTTATGGTCTACCAAATATTCTAATTAATTAAGGCACTTTTCGAGTCTTTCATTGATTGGCACAATTCATATGGTGGACCCAAGTAAAGTGTCATGGACCAAAGTTGTTGCATATGAATTAAGCAACTTCGGGATCTTTTTATTTTATTTTTATGTTGAGCAAAGAATTATGCAACCATGCATAATTTGGGTGGGATGATTTTTATTTGGGTGGGATGATTTTTATTAATAAAAATTTACGGGATGGAGATCATTCTACTTATTATGTTTAAGTAGGTAAATTACTAAATTATTCTTATTTTATTAATTTATATAGTTAATTTTAAAAATCCTAATTTTTATTTATTCATTTTCTTAGTTGTTCTAAAGCGCCTTACGAAATAAGAACACTTTTTAGAACTAAACGGGGTTGAGAGGATGCCATGGGGTGAAAAAGTGGATGGAAATTGGATAGAAAAATTCTCCATTTAGATGATTTTAAACAAAGACAGAGTGAGAGTTTCCAAACAATTGTAGGGCGGAGAAGGGTAGGACACAAACTGTCATGTTGTCATCCCTAACTTCGGGAAAGTGTACAGTATCGCCGACACATAATACAGGTGGGGCATATGAATACATGACTAATGCCTTTTAGGAAAACTACCAAATTAGGATTTTTTTTTTTTTTTTTTTTTTTTTTGATAAATTACCAAACTTTTAATTTTCTAAAATAATTACTAAATTATGAAATTTTATTATTCATAATTTCATCAAGATGAAAATGACTTTGAAGTCCTAATTATATAATGAGGCACATGTTTGTCATTTTTAATAAACTGGTCAATAAGGTGAGAAGGGGTAATAAATAATTTTTTAATAATTTCAGAAGAACAATAGTAATATTTTATGGATGTATAATTGAAGAAACTAAATTAACAAAGATAAATTATTGAGAACAAAAAAATCAGAGAGGAGGTGGCAATTCACCCCGAACTACACGTAGGTTCATCCCTAATTCTGATCGCTAACAAACTATAAAATATCAAAAAATCATATTTTGGTAAATTTTTTATATATCAAATAAACTATGTAATTGCACTTTTTAAATAGACAATTTGATCATTTTGAATCCAAACCAATATATATGGTGAATCCATGACAAGGACAATTCAAAACAATATACTTTGGTTTTTATTCCCATCTTATATCTAAATAGAAAAATGCAGTTGCTTGAAACATATGATTATAACAATTTTGCATCCTTAAAGTCTTACATCATTGTCATTCTAGCCTTCCTTTCTCCAAATGAATGGGTTTGCACTACCAATTGAAAACACATGTTGAGCAAAATTAGCAATTTGTCAAAGTCTATTAGAGCAATTTGTCAAAGTCTGTTTCTTGTTCCTTTTTTTTATTCTATCACTAAATTACTATATTGTGTCATATGCCTAAACAATATACGCCTTATCACTTGATTAGCACCGTACCGCAACATAGTATAAAATTTTATTTTATTTTTTATAATTATATATAAGTAATTGATCAACAAAATATATAAAATAAATTAATTAGGTGTACTAACAAGGTTTTGTTTGTATCCTTGTCCTGGTCTAGTCCTTAACATAGGTTTCAATATCAGGATCTCGGATTATATCGCTATCAAACGATATAGACATGGCACTTGTTTAATTTAAGCCACGGCAAACGATGAATATGTTCCTTTCTTTGTCAACGTACTTAGAGCTTATCTAATATTTACCTTACACTTGATGTGAACACATTGTCGTGATTGATTTTTTTTTTTTTTTTCCATCTACGAGAGAATGAGTACTTGTTCCTATTGGGTGTGATATTTTACCTAATTTAATTGCACAATTTGTGAAGCCATCTTATCAAGCAAGAGCTAGTACATATGCTTCTAACCTAACAGGACAAGCCTTTTGTTTTATTTTGATTAATTATTGACCAGTCCTTCCAAACAATATACGGAAAAAGAATCCGCAAGAAAATGAAAATCTTTGACATTGGTAATGGGATAACAAGTAAAAGACAAAAACCTTGAACTTTCTCGTATTTGCAAATATTCTCTCTTGGAACTATCAACTTGAAAATAATTCCTTATACTTTTGTGAAACTATAGAGATTATCCCATGCCATTTATTTTCTGAATAGGTGGGAAAAAAATAAAAAAATCACGTGCACCTCACTTGACATATTAATGTTATATTTTAACCAATATGTCCTATTTAATTTAGTGGATTAAATCACTCTAGGACATATATAAATATATGGGGAGAAACATTTTTTTTTTCCTTTGAAAGGTAAAATAAATTTATTAAAATAGAGAATATACAGTGGAAGGCCCAATAAGGATCAAACCTAGACAAAGAGAAAAGAAAATAAACCAAAATATCCATAGCCCAACCCAAACAAGAATCAAGCCCACAATATCAACGAGTCATGTGGCGACCTTGTGGGTGGGTGTATGTGATCATGTGCAAGTGGCACCTGTAGACTACCACACTGGGCGAGTTATAGGTACACGATCCCACATCGCCTGGGTGTGGATGGAGCAAGTGCTATATGTAGATTCAACACCCTTCAATGACACAACGTGTTTTAAAGTCGTGATGACCATCAACCCACCAGAACTTTGGAGTTAAGCGTGCTTAACCTGGAGTAGTACCAGGATGGGTGACTCCCTGGGAAGTCTCTGGTCCAGGTGAGCAAAAAACAGACAATATTATGTCTAGGTAGGGTGAGGGTCATTACAAGTCACTCCCTTAAATTAAGCTCAGAGGAGTGTTGTTCTAGTTGAATGGCTAGAGCACCATTCATCTTTGATGACAAAGAAGAGGTATTGTTGACGATGAATTGGAATGAAAGATCCCAATCTTGCATCACTCAAGGGCGAATCCAAGAATTGTTAATAGGGGACTAATATTAAACAATGAAGAATTAGAGATCGAAAGAATAAAGAGTTGGAAATTTTTAAAGGAAATAGGGTTAGACTTTAGAGGGAGAGAAGGAGTGAGCTCTCTTATTTGTGCAAGATTAGGAATTTAGGAGTTCCCTGTTCTTTGGCTTAGTGTTTGTTTAGGGCTTGTTTGGCTTGGGCCTATTTAATTGGGCCTTTGTTTTAAAATTGTGGCTTAGATATTGAACTTATTTAAATGGGTTAAAATTGGGAAAGGGCTAATACTACTACTAATTTTTTCTTTTTTAAAACATTGTGTCAAGTATACATATACTAATAAATAAATAAATAAAATAAAAATAAAAATTTGGGTGGGGGGGGGGGGGCTCAGGCCTACCCAAGCCCCCCTCTGGGTCCGCCACTGCATCACTCTAATAGCGGCCATCGAATATTTCATCTTCACACTCAAGTTTCCCACGAACCAATTCCATAATAGCGTTAAGAACTTGATTGGCTGAAGAAGGTTCTCTTCATAAATAGTAAATGTTTACTGCGAGACATAATTTGCACAGCCAAACCTAACAATTCTTGGTGTTCTCCTTCCACTGATGAGAGGACCAAACAATAAGTTCATTCCACCTAGAAGACATTATATGAAATCTATATTTAAGTTGAATAAACTTCCAAATAAGGTTAGAGAATTCATACACAAAAAATATATAAGGATGGGTTTCTTTAGATGATAAACACAATGAACAAAAATTAGGCCAATGGTAGTCAAGCATACCCTAGATGTCATGCATTTATAATTTTTCTTGTAAGAAACCCATAAGATAAAGCAATGGCTCAAAATGCAAAGTGGGAGGGGAGATAAAACCTTGAGAGTGCGAGCTAGGGAGAACATCTGGTTTAGAGAGTGATTCCAAGTGACGTGATCATCTTTGAGCATGGATAAGGAATGTAAAGTTGTAGTATCACTTTATTCAGGTATTAACCTGAGTAAAGAATATGGAAATGACCATGACCCTTCTAAAATGAAAGTGGTCATTATTGTGTGTTGTCCTGCTGTGAATATGTGAGTTGAGATGGCAATGACTCTATCTATAAGATGGTTGAGGTGCAAATACTTATTATAACAGAAGGATGTCAAATTCCTCTTACCTATATGGTATTTGAAAAATGATATGGCTACTAATCTGAGCAGAAGTATCTTCCTTCGTGTCCAAGAGGTTTAATGGGGTAAAGTACTAAAACCACCCCAAAACTATTTTCTTCGAATAAATTCAATGCATGCAATCCACCTAGAGATTTTATGCCTTTCACTAAATAATTCCTATAACAATTTGAGAACGAAGGCTCTGTTCCATAATTCAATGTTGGGAATCCCCAACCCCCTCCCCCCATTTCTTTATACTGACATATGCTTTGCAAACTAATCTTAACTTTATGGTGGTTCATATCCACACTTTACCAATAAATACACTAAGGATATCATTAATGACATTGATGGTCTTGTCAGGAAGAATGAAAAAACTCAGTACAGTTTACCAAATAAATACACTAAGGATGTCATTATTGACATTGATGGTCTTGTCAGGAAGAATGAAAAAACCCAGTACAATAGTGTATGAAAGGAAGCAGAGTATACTTAATTGATTATAATCTGGCAACATAAGAAAAAGCTTTACTGGTCCAGTAGCAATTTATCCACCAACACTTGACTGTCACTGGTATTCAGTCCTTTGGATATTAAAGGCACCCCTAAGTGCTTAATAGGAAGGAACCCTTCTGAACCATAACATGTGTCAAATATGAGTTTCAATTGAGGGCCTAATCCAAGATAGATATATTATGTTTTTGTTATGATTAATAGTAAAACCATAATGAGAAACAAAAGAGTCAAAAACTTGCTTGATAATTGAGATTGATGTGAGATCACCATGGGACAATAGCAAGAGATCACCCACAAAGCTTAAGTAGTTTATCCATATCTCTTTGCACTTTTAATGGTATTGAAATGAGTGGTTGTGGGTGATGGTCTTATGAACAATAAGGGAAAAAATCTCTACAGTAATCGCAAAGAGGGATGGAGACAAAGGGTCTCCTTCTCTGTGTCTTTTTACACCCTTATATAACCCACAAAGTTCCCCATCAATAGAAATAAAGAATGAGGGAGTGGTGATACAATCATTGATCTAAAAAATTAGCAAGGGAGGGAAACCAAACAACTATAAAGACATCAATTAAGAATTCCCAAGAAACAGAATCAAAAGTCTTTGATAAATCAATTTTAAGAGCACATTTGGGAGGGACTGGGTGAGTGTGATACCCTTGAAAAGGCTCCAAAGCCAACAAAATGTTATCCCCAATGTGTTTGCTCTGAACAAAGGCACTTTGAGAGTTACTTATGAGAAAAAAGAGGGCGAGCTTGAGTCTATTAACAATCAATTTAGAGATACATTTATAGTTAGAATTATATCATGAAATAGCTAGGTTTGAAGTTGGGCTTGGTTTAGGGCCTTTGGGAACAAGAGCAATGTAGGCAACATTCAATTTCTTCCATAACTTGCCATTAGAAGAGAATTATCTAATTGTTTTAATGACATCCCTCCCAATAATATCAATAACTCCAATAACGGAAAATAGGACATCTTAGGGTTTTATGTTAGTTTAAACATTTTTGGATTTCAAAATCATATTTTACCTCAATTTTTCTATTTATAATGAGGGTAGCTTTGTTATTTAAAACTCCTACTAATAAATAATGGCCGAGCTGAGATTATTTGCAAATAGTTGAGATGGAGACTCTTTAAAGTTCAAAAGGTCATTCGTTATTACGAAATAGTTAAAGTACTTTTTTGGATTTTGTCATTGGTAAAGCCTTTTGTTGATTGTATTAAAGACCTCAAAATGAATTTCACCTTTGTTCACACGTTCAAAGGTTTTGATAAAGGTATGTATATAAATCTCTATTGTTTGTGCTTACTTTTTCCCTTGGTTGCTCCAGAGGGTTTTCTCCTTCACTTCTCCATGTTGATTAGTGAGAGGTTTCCATTACAGAGTCCTTGCTTAGTAAGGTTGCTTTGGTTTTCCTTTTTCTTGTGCAGACAAGTTTCAGGGGATTTTGTCTCTTTTTCTTTTCTTGCCTCTCCTTTGGCGGACGATCTCGATTTCCACCTCCTACGATTCTCCCTGTAGATTTATAAAAGGTTTTCCTTTCTTTTGTCCAATCCAGTTTTTTTTTTTTGGGATTTCATTTCTTTTTCAATTTCTTGCATCCTCCATGGAGAACGATCTTGCTTCCCAATTCGAGTTTTGCAAACTTTCAGCGGAGGAATAAAGAGAGGTGATCTTTGCTGATGATGCGGTTTTAGAGGGATCCAAATGATGCGCTAGCTCACAGTCTTGCGGGGAAACCTTACACGGAAAAACCCCCAAACCTCTTTGGTATGAGAAAGGCCCTTCGTAAAGCCTGGGATTGCGAAAGTCTTTAGATATATCATATTAAAGCCCTAATATTTTAATTTATTATTCTAGGAAGATGATACCGAGCGAATATTGAGGAATCAACCATGGAGTTTTGATGGGGACCTTATTTCGGTTCAATTATGGTCATCAGAATTTGTTTTTCAGATACGACTTTTCTGAATGTTTCTTTTTGGGTCCGAGTAACTAATGTTCCTATTCAACTCACAACGGATGAGACTGCCAGAGATATTGGGTCCACTTTTCTCTCTTGTGAAAAAATAGAAGTTCGTGATCTTGGCGTCCAAAGGGGTCGCAATCTTCAACTTCGTGTTGGGGTTGACATCTCTAAACCCTTCCGACGAGACGTCAAAAATTTACATGAAAAAATATGAAAATGGATAAAACTCCGATACGAAAGACTTCCATCCCTGTGTTACAATTGTAGGCGAGTGGGACATGAAGTACGTTCCTATCCTTGGTCGCTAGCAGAGCCGGTTGATGTACGTCAATTTAGTACCTGGCTGAAAGCTACTAACAAAGCCGGTCATCTAAAGAAGTCCCAAAATAATGCTGGATCTAAAAGTTTTTCCCAATCCCTCAGTTCCACCTTTATGCTTCCACCCTTTCCGAAGATCGGAGTTTTCATCAGGGTTGTTAGTAGCGACACTAGTAATTCGATTAATCTCATCGATCCCTGTTCCCCAAAAGATAGTGGGATGCACGAGGACAACAGCCCCCCTCATCCTGATGGTCCTTTAGTTGTCAGAAATCCAGTGGAAGATCACAAAGGTACTGTGTATATGCAAGAGGATCCTGCAAAGACAACTTTGATCATGCAGATTCAGAGTGGGTGTGGGCCCCAGTGGCATTTCTACTTGAAGAAGGTGTGCATAAAGGTTCCTTTTTGCCGGTATAGTTATTGGGCCGCCTGTTTTAACCCAAAGATAGCCCGTTTTGGGTACAAATTATCTCCCTTTTGCCATACATGCCAAAGGTGGGCCAAAGTTTACATACCCTACTTCCTTTAGGCCTATCTCACCCTTTTGACCTAGGGGTTATCAGTCATATTATCTCGATAGATTGCACCGAACCATCAACTCCCAATTCTACATCTCAACTTGGATCAACTGGGTCAGTACTTCTCCCATATTCTTTCACTTCATTTGATTGTTCTTGGAAAAGATTGGCCAGAGACTTATCACGGCACGGCACGACGACTCCAGTCTTGCATCCTAAGAGGAAATTAACGGACAATGATCCACCCTTTCAATCCATGTCCAAGAAATTTAAGGTAGCGGTAACCAGTAATAAACCTCCCAATATCGCTGCGATGCAATCCCTCCCTTTATCCAACCCGGTGGTGGAAGCTAGCCTCGAGTAGCCCCAACCCCCTCAATGAGGGTTCTGGTGTGGAATTGTCAAGGTTTGGGGAGCCCCCTGACAGTTTCCCAATTAAGGTGGTTAGTATCCCTCCATTAATTTTTCTGTCAGAAACTAAAAATGATGGAGATCGGGTTAAAAAAAATCAGAGATATGTTAGAGGGTTATAAATCTCTTGTGGTTCCATTAGTGGGAAAAGCAGGTGGCCTAGCCCTTTTGTTTTCTAAGGAGTGGCAAATTTCAATTATTGACTTCTCTGAGTTCTAAATTACTTGTAAAATAAGAGGAAGCAGAGGTGACAGTCCGTGGTATTTTACCGGGGTTTACGGGTCTTGTTCCGCCAAGGAAAGAGTGTATCAATGGAGTCATATCCATAGTCTCATGTTTCAATTAGGTCCCCGTTGGATTATGATGGGTGATTTTAATGCTCTTTTACATAGGGATGAAAAAATGGGGGTCGACCGAAATTTGGTTGGATGCTTAAGGAATTTAAACAATTTCTAAAAGAATGTGATATGATGAACCTTCAATTTAAAGGTTTTTCGTTTACCTGGCGGAACAAGAGAGAGCCGGGTAAACTTATTCTAGTTAAATTGGATCGAGCTCTGTGTACTGTTTAATGGTTTCATTCTTTTCCCCAAAGCATGCTTTATTATATTACTGCCCACGGACTGATCATTTTGCCATTTTGTTGTGTCTTAATGATACCATTTCCCACTCCCTAGAAAATTCCAGTTTGATGCTCGTTGGGTCTAAGAGAATGCGTTTAGACCCATCATTAAAAAAGCCTGGCAGTCTCCCTGTCCCGACCCTCCAATGAGGGAATTCAGAACAAATTATATCATTGTAAGTCTGCTCTCAAACAATGGCGATGAGGTCAATGCAATAACTCTCAAGTAAAAATTAAAGAGTTAGAACAAAAACTACAAATTTTGAAGGAGAAAGAGGATGAGTTTGACAAAGCTGAATGTTTCAAGCTTGAATATGAACTTGGTAACGCTTGGAGAGAAGAAGAAATCTTCTGGATGCAGAAATCTCGGGTCGCCTGGTTACAACATGGTGATAAGAACACAAATTTTTTTCATAGGAAAGCACAAATTCGGTGGAGGAAAAATGATATCATTGGCTGGGAAGATTCTGGAAGTTTGTGGAAGGATTCTAAGGATGACATTCGCAAGGTTGCAGAAGATTATTTCCATCATCTTTATTCCTCTTTCCAAAAGCAAGATGATCCTTCATTCTGGAATTTGGTTTTACCAAAAGTTACGCAAGACATGAATTATGCCTTAGTGAAACATGGCACGGTGGATTAACTTCAGTTAACACTTGCAAGTATGGGTCCTTACAAAGCCCCAGGTCCAGATGGGTTCACTCCTCTGTTCTTCCAAATGAATTAGGAGGTTTTACAATTTGATCTGTTACGGGGATTTAATGATTTCTTTCATGGTGGTCTTTTGCCTAAAAGTCTCAATGCCACTAATCTTGTTCTAATCCCTAAGCTCAAACATCCTACTCTCATGGCTAATTTCAGACCAATTGCCTTATGCAATGTTGTTTACAAATTATTTTCGAAGGTCCTTGCCAATCGACTCAAACCTCTTCTTCCGCTCCTTATAGGGCTGTAAGTTGGGCTGGCCCAACCCAGCCCAAATATTTTCAGGCGGGTTGGGTCGGGTTGACAAGTAGAGTTTTTTTTTTTTTTTTTTTTTTTA
>JAOTQH010249212.1:0-12038 GCA_025631255.1 Cornus kousa | reverse complement strand
AATCAACATGGGAAAGGATATAAATGATAAGACTGGGTTAGGATTGGTTAGAGGTTCATCTAGTGGTCAAGGTAAAACAATTTTTGTTAAACCTATTGATATGCCTAAACCATGTTTGCCTGATTCATTACATTCTGATATGTCTTATTTGCCTAAACTGTTGCAGTGCACTTTCTGTGGTAAGACTGGACATAAGTTTCACTCATGTTTTCAAAGGAAAAAGAAAAAATCTTCGAAAATTCATTCTCAGGACATTAAAGCTAAGAAAAAGGTGTTTTCTAAAAAGAAAAAGAATTTTGTACCACCTAAGTTTTCTAAAGCTTTATATTTTCCTAAGAAAGAGGTAAATAATGAGAGAGAATTTCAGGAAATAAGAGTAAAGACAGTGTAGATCAAAAAGTATGATTTGATTAATTTTGTGCTTGTTAAGTCCATGGAACTAGATTCCAAAACGACTTCACCATCAAACTAAGTCCTATAAAATTAAGTGATTATGAATTGTGGTTTAAAAAAAATTTTGTTGCCATTGGATCAGTTGTTAGGGTTTGGTTAGGGCTTTGAGTTTCTGATCATAATCTTCTTGATATTCATGTGAAAATTCTTTTGAAGAAGTTATGATTTATCTTTAAATACAAATTGAGACACATGATAATTTAGATAAAAATAGATTCTTGGTCTGTAATATATACAATGAAAGATGATTTGCATTAATTAGGGGATTTTTAGATTTAAATCTCTTAAGTTTATAGACTTTTGTGCACTAACCCATCTCTAACAAATTTGATTGAAAATCTTTTGATCTATTAACTAGGGTTTATTGTTCACAAAAGTTATAAAAGTTATTGTCTAAAAAAAATAGGAGCTTAAAAAAATAATAATAAATAAAAATTGAAAAATATTCATCTTGAAAAAAAAAAATAAATAAAATAAAAAAATTGAAAGTTGGCTAAGGAAAATGCTACCTATTGAGATTTGATCGTAAGCTCCCATTAAACTGTGAATTGAAGCTAAAAGTGGAGATAAGTTGAGTTGGGGAATTGCTGACTACTCTTTAGAGTGAAAGCCGCCTTGAAATAAATTTCTCAAAACAATTTTATCTTGATTCTTTTCGATCAACAAGGTTTAGATAATGATCTGTTGAAATTCAACTAAAGATGGATTAGATTGGATTTTACACACACACATGAACTTACTGGATTAATTTTTAAATTTTTCAGTAAAATTTGCAAGTTTGATTTCATGTTGTTATTACTTTATGAGATTTGAAATTATTTGAAAAATCTGTGGAGTCGAATATTTGATCTCTGAGATATTTTTAAAATTCTCTAAAAGCGTTTTGAATCATGTGTTGACTAGATGATCTTAATGATTGGTGATTTAGTTTTTTTTCTTCTTATAAAAAAATAAATAAATAAAATGAAAAATTTGGAAAATTCAAAAAGATTTTGATTTTTAAGTTTTTAGTTTGTTTTTGTTGATTTTCTTTTATCACCAATGTGTTAAAATATTCTGGAAATTAATTGGAAAAGTTTTTTTAAAAAAAAAAATGCACTGTGGATTCAAGACTAGGAGTCTTGAACCGGTTCAAGGTTTTATGCATATTGCATATTGTCCTTCTTGAAATGGTTCAAGAAGGCTGAACCGGTTCAAGAGCTTGGGTTTTTGGGTTTAAATCATGCTTCAGGCCTCATTTTTGCATACAACACTCCATCTCTCTTTCTCTCCTTCACTCCATGCCATTATCCAACTCAAACATATGCATCCATATGCATCATATCATATATTTTTGTCATTCATACATGATATATATGATCATTACATGATGTTCATAAGATTGAAGGCAAGAATTGAAAAGTGTGAACATTGAAAATTTACAAAATGGGTTTGAATGGAAGTTGTGGAGTTTGGGCTTCAAATCTTGGAGGATTGATTAAGTTTTTCCATTGATTGAAGAGATTGAAACTTTATTGTGTTTAGAGGATAAAATCTTGCAATTGCTGTTGATTTTGGGGAAGACTGGAGAATCAAGCTTTTCTCTATAACACCTTTGGGATTGCACACCAGGTGTTCGATAAAATTTCTAAAAGAGTTATAAGCATCAAAGTGAGAAAATTCCTAAAGACCATGGCTCCTAAATTGACTAAGGAAGCAAAGAGAAAAGGAATTGCAAATCCAAGACCACCAAAAAGGTCTCTAACTAGCATCTCCATCCAAGAACCTCAAAGTGGTTCACAAGCACCTAGCATAGCTTCAATGAGATATCCATCAGTTTCTAGCACTAGAAGGATTGAATTTGATGAGTCCTATTTTTACAATGAGGAAGCTTGGAAGTTGTATCTCTATGTTTATCGGGATGGGCCAATAAAGATAGAGAGGAATGTGAATCTTCAGAAACTCCAAGACACAACAAGATGCAAGCTAGTGAATTACATCAAATCGAATATTTGGCCTTACTTCACTAAGCTTGGCAAAGGCTGTTATTGTCCGGATATGATTAGTTATTTCTATGCTAATATCCGTGAAGTTCATGACACTTACTTCATTGTCTCTCTGTTTGGAGTTGATTATACTATTGAAAATGAGGATATTGAGACTATCCTTAGTCTTCAAGACAATCGTCATTTTAGTGGACATACTCTGCCTTTGACAGTCTCGGATCTTGATTTTTCCCAGATTATTCCAAAGATATGTATGCCAAACTCCTCTTTGAACAGATATAGTATTCCAGCTCAATTTCTGACAGATGAAGCTGTTTTCTTCAATTTGTTTCCTATGGCAAATATGGGCTACTTTGGGAAGAAGGATGAACTATCTCTTGAGCGAGCACAAGTGCTTTACTCTCTTGCCAATAATGAGATTATTCTGCTTGCAGACTCTATTGTGCAGCTTACGATAGCTCATTACAAGAAAAACTGGCGCAAGTTTTCTTCTCCGTTTCCAATGATCATTATGGAAGTCCTTAAGAAGAAGAATATGCAGAATCCTCCAAGGGCTTACCATAAGCCTACTATGACTAAATTGAATCCTCGAGCTTTGAACAAGTCAAAAACTGCTCGGGAGAATGCTAGGAAAGCCAGGAGAACTGTTAATGAGGGGTTGTCACAGGTTTCAGAGGTTATTCAGCTATTTCCTTCAAAGGAAACTTTTTCGAGAGCCGATGCAAATATTATGTATTCTCATCTACTTCAGCATCAGACTTTGATGTTTGATGGGATGATGGTTGAGATCCGAGATCTCAAACTACAGATGACTCAGCTGAGAGGTCAGCCATCAAGAGTTCCGGATGAGGATGTGTACAGGCCTGCACCTCCAGATCTATCTCTGAGAGCTGAAGATGAGGAAGAAGATGAGGAAGGGGAGGAATATATAGATGAGGATGAGGAGGAGAGTGGTAGAGACTAAAGATACTGTTTATTGTCTCTGAGTGGTTGAGGGAACGTGATGTTGCTTTTAATGTGATTTTCTCATGCATCATGACATCATGTTTTGTTTAAATAATTGCACCATTTGTCTTTGTTTTTGGATATTCCCAGAATATGCTTTCAATGACTTCAATATGCTTTAATTGACTTCTTTGGATTAGAATTATCTGTTCTATTATTTATCTCTATGCTTTGTCAATTTGTTACAAGAAGGGGGAGACCAAATGTGTGGTGCTGGTAAGAGGAGATAAAATAAAATTTTGGATATTTAAATTAAGGGGGAGTTCTTATAAATTTTTATTTATTAAATTTCACTGGTATTTGTTGCTTGATAGTGTGCAGGAAACATGTTAAGCCTTGAATCCAAGAAGAACAGTGCTCCTATTCCATATTTTTGTCTTTTAACAATGAATATAATTTACTTTTCTGCTTTAAATAGATTGAGAAAATTGTTTTTAGGATTTTGTCACAAAATTGCCAAAGGGGGAGATGGTGAGATATTAATTTATTTTTGGCAATTATCGTAGACATAACAAGTCCAAGTTGAGTTGTAATTCAAATTACTTGTTCTACAAGTTATCAAGTTCGACAGGGACAACAGAACTGAGAAAGAGTTCAAACTTACCATACTTCAAGATTTTTGAAGAAAAAGGTAAGAACACCATATAGGAAGGATTCCAACAAGGTTGGACACATTCTACACTTTCCATTTTGTTCGGAACAAGTTTTTACATTCTGTCCATCTTGAAATGGTTCAAAAATAATCGAACAGGTTCAAGAAGTTCTGTTCACTATACAACTTCAGTTTCCTTATCCTGAATTGTTTCCCAGTTGGTTTAGAATTGTACCAAATCCTATGCTCAAATTTTTCCTTATTTTCAGAGGAACTAGGTTATTCTATACTATATATAAACCATGTCATATGCATTGGTTTATTCACGACTTTTGATCTACAAATTCATTATTCTAAAAAGCCTTAGGAAGATTATTTTTGTAGAAAATCAAAGTTAATTTTTCTGTCATCTTTCTAGAACACATACACATAAACATATAGTGAGTTTAGAGTTGTGGTGTTCAAATCCTGATCGTGATCATACAATCGTATTAACATCGATCAGATAAAGCAGATCTTTTTCTACATCATTCAGAAGGTTGAAGAACAGAAGTAAATGCAATCACACTTTGGAAGGGTTGGAGCATTTGTGGAGTACTATCTGATCTACCTGGTACTCTTTTACAAATATCAAGTGTAAGCTTGAGGTCAAGTTGCTATTGGACGGGGAGTCGCAAAGCCAGAGGATCGTAAGCGGTTGGTGTTGGGTAGAACGATAGGGTATGAGTCAGAGTCAAAGTTCAGTATACTTTGTTTCAAGCATAGTGAATTGGTTTTTTTTGGACTGTACAAGTCCACGAGGTTTTTCCCATAACAGTTGACGTGTTTTATCAATTGGGGTTTCCTCACTAAAATCCTGGTGTTAGCTTTAGCTATATACTTTGATTTATTTTATATGCATGTGATTAACTATTTAATTGCTAAAATATACAATAAGTAAAGTTGTTTAGGACACAGATCTTTTTTTTTTTTTCCTAGGTAAAGTGGAATTTTTTTATAAATATATCAAGAATGTACAAGAAAGCAACAAGGGCATCCCCTTGGTCAACACATCACAATGAAGTTACAAAAAGAAAGTGTAGAAAACAGAAATCATAGAATGAAAGAAGAAAATAAATAAAAAATTCAAACATGCAGAGAAGTTGTTCCAAATTCCCCTAATTCCATATCTGAAAGAAGTAAAACTTCTTTACATATAGCTTGAGCAATGTGTACAGCAGATCTCTGATGTTCCTGATGCAAACGTTTATTCCTTTCATCCAATAAAAACCACAATGTTGTAGCATAGATTCGCTTTTGAGCCTTGTGCTTTATTCGTTGTTGGACAAACCAAAAAATAAGCTGTGCTAATGTATCAAAATGAGGCATGTTCCATCCTAGAAGCACAGACAACCACTGCCAAATATCTCTTGCTAGACAGCATGTAACAAAGAGATGATCCAGATCATCCTCAGCTTTCATGCAATTATGACAGATAGCCACAGTCAGGATTCCCCTTCTCTTAAGATTAACAAAACACAGTAGCCTATTCTGGATTGCAAGAGCATAGATCAGTGACGCTCTTGGTCTAGAGCCACTCCAACATACTGCAAACCAGTCCACAGTTGGATTTTGAAGTCTCCATTTATCCCAAACATTCCGAAGAGAAAAACAACCTGGTCACATCCTTGTTTCAAATTCAATGAAAGAGCAAAATTTTTAAATTGCAGCACTGAAGCAGCAGTGCTTATAGGGAATTGCCATTGCCCATTTTGAAGAATTCTAGAGATGAAGGATTGTTTGGGGAGTCCAAAGTCCCTATAAACTCTATCTCCCAATTTAGTCAGCATACACTCACCTTGAATCCAAGGATTTGTGAACAGAAAAGGTGAAGCTCCATCTCCAATTTAGAAATCAACATTTGTTAGCAAGAATTCCCTCATCTCAATCATCCTCCTCCACAGCAAAGAATCTGTGGTTTTGTGTTGATAATTCCAATAAGACACTCTTCTAGTGTACTTCCATTTGAACCAAGCCACCCATAGACAATCTTTTGAGTGTAGAAAATTCCAAACTGATACACAAGTAGCTGCTTTGTTTATGTCCTCAATCTTTCTCACCCCAAAACCAGCCTCTGATTTAGGTCTTGTCACTCTATTCCGCCCTAAGGCATGTAATTTTTTATGTTCAAAAGTTGAACCCCATAGGAAGTCTCTCATTTTCTTTTCCATATATTTAATTACAGCCTTTGGAAGAGTAAAGGCAGAACACCAATAATAAACAAAGGATGTAAGAACTGTTTTCACAAGTTCCAGCCTACCAGCCATAGAAAGGCACTTACCATTCCAGGCATTAATTCTAGAAGAGAATTTGTCAATCAAGCTCTTGCAGTGGATCCTCCTTAAACTTGTTGGAAGAAGAGGCAACCCCAAATAAGTTATAGGAAAAGATCCTATATTGCATTGAAAAAGCCTCCTCAATCTTCTCCTCCCCTTGACAAATTTAGTAAAGAAAACTGTGCTTTTTTCTTTGCTGACTTTCAATCCTGAAGTATTTGTGAAATTCCCAAGAGCAGTGACTAAGTTCCTAGCAGTTCTAGGATCAGCTTTAAGAACAACTAATAGGTCATCATCAAAAAACATATGTAAGACATGCATACCTGCTTTAAAAATTCCTTTATGCAAAGTAATCCTACCTTCCCTCTCCAGCATAGCCATTTGAGTAGAGAACTGTTCAGTGATCAAAGTGAATAGGAGAGGAGAGATAGGGCATCCTTGGCGTAGACCTTTCCTTGGTTGGAAGAATTCATATGGTGAACCATTTATAAGAATGGAGAACCATGCAGAAGACAAACATTCCATCACCCATTTGATCCATAAGTTCCCAAAACCATAGGATGGTAACAATTTCTGCAGAAAATCCCATTTCACTGAATCATAAGCCTTCTTCAAATCGACCTTTAGAGCAAAAAGTGGGGAGCAGTTCTTCCTAGAGAAACCTTTAAGTAGTTCGTGAGCTAGAATAACATTATATTGAATTCTTCTGCCCTTGATGAAAGCAGATTGTTCCCCTTTCACAAGCTTATTTAAAACTCCACACAATCTAGTAGCCATGATCTTTGTAATCACCTTATACACAACAATACATAAAGCTATGGGTCTGAAATCCTCCACCCTAACACTTTCATTCTTCTTTGGAATAAGAGTAATGAATGAGTTATTGATTGATTTGGAGAGTTTAGAATTCTCACCAAAAAAACTGTACTGCTTGAGTGAGGTCCTTACCAATAATATGCCAATATTGTTGATAAAACCTCAGAGGGAAGCCATCAGGACCTGGGGCCTTGTCCGGCCCCATTACTTGTAAAGCCTCCTTCCCCTCTAACTCTGTACATTACCTCTCTAATATCCTAGTTTCTTCCACCGTTAAAATTCTTCTAGGAGTTTCAATCTGAATTTCCTCTTCTCTTCTGTCTTCAGCAGCAAACAATCCTTGGTAGTAATCCACTATCCTAGATTTGATAAGATCTTGGTCCTGAATCAGTTCACCTCCATCATCCTGAATCATTGTAATAACATTAATGGATCTATGTTGAGTTATCCTTTTGTAAAAAAATTATGTGCAGCTGTCATTCTCCTTGATCCATCTGATTCTAGATTTTTGGGCAACTAACACCTCCTCATTAGCAAGAGCTAATATCATATCTTTCCTAGCCTCCTCCTCGTTTTCAACCAAAACAGGGTGTAAGGGATGTTGTAGTAAATCCATTTGTAAACCTTCCAAATGATGTCTAGTTGTAGTTACTTTAGCATGGACAGAGCCAAATTTATTATTGTTCCAGACCTTAACTGCCTCCTTAACTCTCTTTAACTTCATTGTAAAATTATACATAGGGTCTCCCCCCATAGTTGTCTGCCAAGCCTCAGTTACAATAGCTTCCAAACCCTTTTGCATCTGCCACACCTTTAAAAACTTGGAAGGTTTAGGACTAGAGGACATCCCCACACCTTGTTGAACTATCATAGCGTAATGATCAGAAATAGAAGCAGCTGTAAGGAATATTTTGGAGTTTGGGTAGGCATCTAACCACCCCAAGTTCCCCAAACCCCTATCCAATCTAGCATAGATTCTACGCATAATATTTTATCTATTGCACCAAGTTAAGCTGCCATTAACCATGGGAAGATCGACCATTCCAACTTCATGCATTGAATCATTAAATTCATCCAAGATTCTCTGTGGAACTTGATTCCCCCCAATCTTTTCCCCATGTTCTCTAATACAATTCCAATCCCCCAAAGTGAGCCACGCACCCCCAACTAAGTTAGCATACTGCTTTGGCGTGGTCCATAATAATTTCCTTTCACTCTCACTATGCGCTGCATATACTGGGGATAACCATGATGTAGTGGCTGACTCTAGATAATCAACTTTCAGCAGCATAGTTTGATCACAAACCTCCACCAAAGATATGTCAACCGTGCTTGGATCCCATCCAATCCATATTCTTCCTAGATGATGATGAGAATAATTATGTAACCATTTCCATCTATTGTTGATCCTCCTTGAAATGACATCAAATTTTCCTGCCTTCACTCTTGTCTCAAGTAAACAAACAGCAAAAAGAGAGTGGTGTCCCATCCAAAACCTCACCTCTTTCTGCATCTTTGGCCTATTTAGGCCACGAACATTCCAGAATCCAATCATGGAACTGGTGGGTTGGAAGTAAACCCTTCCATGGCCACCATATTTCGAGTCACTTTTTGTGACACCTGTACCTCCATCTTCTTCCTCATCTTCTTCTTTTTGCTTATAGAAGTTAGAGTTGAGTCCATTGGTTCCGCAATGTCCTCCACAACCACTACCTCTTCTTCTAGCAAATTAAAGGAGTTAGAAACCTGTACCTTGGGAGACTGGGATCTTTGGTCCATAGCATTCACTTGTATAGAGTCCACCACTGAATCCCTTTCCATAGAGGTTTCTACACTGTTGTCTTGGTCACATCTAAGTGTATCCTGTACAAAACTTTTGTCTTGTGCAGAAGTACTTCCAGTATCTTGAGTATCCCTTTTTGTAATCTAATTTGGTGCCGGAATCCCATAAGCAACAGGTACATCCTTCCCCACCTCTCGTTGAGATCTTGTATCAAGCACTTCATCCGCATCCACCAACCTCCCCTTCTCCTTAACAACCCATTTATTAATAGGCTTCTTTGTCTTAGTGTGCATAATTTGCTTTGGATATTTAGCTCTCACATGGTCTATTTGCTGACAAAATGTACACACTTGAGGCTTCCATTCGTATTCAAGGACAACAGGGCAGTCGCTCCCATGAATATCAACCACCATTGAATCTGATAATTCCTCCTTAACATCTACCTCCACCATGACACGCACAAATCTGCCTTTATCCCTCTGTGTAGATGATTCATCCATGTATATTGGTTTAACAAAGTTTGAACAGACCATCGAGATCACCTGTGAGTTCCTACAGTGGACTGGTAAATCATAAATCCGTAGCCAAATTGGTACCGTCTCCAAAACCTCTTTAAGTAAATTCACGCTCTTGTTCCACCGTTTGAGTATAATAGGCCTACCCTCAAAAGTATGAATACGGGATAAAACTTTCATGACTTCAGTCTCATCTGGTAATCGCACCAAGAAAAACCCATCTTTGAGATAGAGTAGAGTTGAGTCTTTAGACCATCGGCTATCAACAAATGATTTGAAATGATGATAATATGGTTTCTTCCCCATAACATAGCCCACTACCGAGGATTTCCAAAATTGGATTTCATCTTCCACATCTGTTTCTGCAATTGAAACCTTTTGCCCTCGAAGATTGCTGTGATAAGTAAGATTTTGAAAATCAGACTTTGTTTCTGTAAAGAATCGACACCATGAGGTGTTTGGGGATGATACCTGGCTTGGAGAATGCCGACATTCCCTCGGAAGAGGTATTACCCTCCTCCATCGATGATCACCACCCCCTTCCTTGCCGTCTCGGCACCCAGTAATTCACAAACCCTAATCGCCCCGTATTGAGAGAAAATTCGAGCTTCAAATTTTATGTCAACTGATAAGAGCTTTTTATTCATCCATGAGTCCTAATGTAAGAAAAAGACTCTGGAAGTTTAAATGCCTCCTTAAGGTCTTGGTAAATGCTTCCTTACGAAATTGTGTTTGCTCTATACTTCTTGGTAGTCTATGATTGGTCAAAGAATGTGATTCCTCATGTTGATGCATTAAAGTTTCAATAGCCGTCGGCTAAGTTTCCATTAGTCCATGTAAATTAGAACTAATCCGGTGTCTATAAATTTGTTTCACCATGATATCAAGATGTGTTTTATTGCCACGCCAACATGAAGTCCAGAGCATGAATGATCCACACAGGTTTTGTTTTTTTTTTTCTCAATTAGTAGCATGGAGAATTTTTTTTCCCCGAGTTGTCATGGAGAAATTGGATGAACCACAACCATTAGCACCCATCAGCAGATTTTTTGGTTTGGAGCTTGTGCTCACGTCCATCTTGTAGAATCCTTTTCAAGTTGAGACGTTGTTATGTGAGCAGCATGCCTCTATGTGGTGATTGATTTTTTTCATTTGAGTAATACCTTGGCGATGCAATGAATTTTCCTTGACGCAATACCTCAACGGAAAGCCAAATTTCTATTTTAGCAACACTTCGGCGGCAAGCAGATTGTTTTTTTTTTTTTTTTTTTTCAGCGACACCATGGCGGCGAGCAAAAGTTTTTTCCTTTCACCAATACATTGACGGAAAGCCAAAATTTTCTTTCAACAACACCTCGGCGGTAAGCAAAAATTTCTTCTTTCAATGACATTTCAGTGGTGAGTCAAAATTTTATTGCAACAACACCTTGGTAATGAACCGAATTCTTCAACAACGTCAACGGCAAGTCAAATTTATTTATTTCTTCTATCGACACCTTGATTACGAACTGGATTCTTCAGCGACGCCTTGGCAACAAGTTGAATTTATTTATTTCTTCTAGCCACACCTCGACGATGAATCGACCTCTGCAACGACACTCTAGTGGCGAGCAAATATTTTTTTTCTTTCCAGTGATATCGCGATGAATCGGATTATTCAGCAATGCCTTCGCAGCAAGTTATATTTTTTAGCGACACCTTAACGTCGAACCGAAAATCTTTTCCTTTGCAATGACATTCTGGTGATAAAGCAAAATTATTCTTTGCAACTACACTTTGCCGATGAATCGAATTTCCCTTTGTAACTACAATTCTGGCGACAATCCAAAATTATTTTTTGCAGCTACAATTCGATGGCGTGCCAAGTTAACAGGGTGCGACGAACACTTTTGATATTGTATGATGAGTGACAATAATCTCTTGACAGCAAGTTAAGTTGTCAAATTGAGACTAGCTCTTTTGATACCTCGTGAAGAACACACGTTGCCATTTTGCAACTCTAAGGTTTTTTTTTTTTTTTTTTGGTGCATCGTACTGAACTTAGAATAAAATCCTAAGCTGCCTATATACCCTCAAAAGAGGGATCAAGTCATCACGTAGTTCAAAATTTTTTTTTTTTTTTTTTCAGATGGACAGTTTATACTTGTGTCAAGGAGTTCTTTATTTTGTTTTTTTGTTCAAGTAGACAGTTTAAACTCGTATCAAAGAGTTCTTGATTTTTTTTTCTTCAGGTAGACAGTTTATACTCGTATTATGGTTGTGGAATTGAAATTAAGGCTAGTAGGTCGAATAATCAAATAAATGGTTGGTTGATTGATTAAACTAGATTGAATGCACACTAATTAAAACAATTGAAAGCAATAAAAGTAAACAAGAGAGAGGGAAGTCTTGGGGTGTAGAGATCATCACCAAGCAATGCATTTCTATACCATTAATAAGTAATTAATGAGGGAAATGAGTGTGTTGCAATGGTGATGTGTGTGTGCATAATTGGTTAATTCAATAAGCAAGGATGGCCAATTAAGTGTGTAGTGTCTAAGCAACATGTGAAAGGCACAATATATCAAACAATGA
>JAOTQH010249183.1:0-12040 GCA_025631255.1 Cornus kousa | reverse complement strand
ATAGACATACATATCAATAAATTGGAAAAGAATTCATTAGAAGCAACTCGGGATCAGGGCATTGCGATTGCAGGCAATTCGGGAACCAAAAACAACGAATTCTTAAGAAATTTCAACGAAGATGAAAAAATTACCTGGAAAATTTAATCCAAAAGAGGAGTTATATGAACAGGGAAGAGTTTATTGATTGAATTGAGATCTAGAAATGACAGAGCGAGAGAAAAAAACGCGTTGGGATCACTAAGACGTCGGAGGAGTATCTGGTAGGTTGACTGGTTCCGAGAGAGATATATATATAGGGAAAGGCAACGAGAGGTCGTTAAGTAACGTGTGCATATATAATTATATATATACATATATGTATGTAGAGAGAGGAAATTACATGGCTACTTCCATTGGCGTCCTTTTGTTGGGGTGTTCATGTGGGACTTGTGCTATAATTCTTCCCAGCCTTCAAGAGAGGGAGAAGCAATGTAGAGAGAGAGTATTTAATCCGGCCGCGTCGAATCTGCCTGGATGATTGAGTGGGCCCTGACAACAGTAGAATATATTATTTTAATCACGAGTCCAATTCGAGTTTTTAAACCTTAGATTATGTTTAGTTTTGAATTGGAATTACTAATATTTTATTAATAATATGATCATGATATTAGTCAATTTGGTTTTGTTTTCCCAATTTTTCAATACTTTTATCCAAAACAGATCAAATTTAAGTGGATTGGAAATTTCCACTCGGATTCTGTCTAATCAACAAAAATGAGGGCTCTAACCTTTTTAAAAATTGGGTTGAGCTTAATTGAATAAGAGTTTCACACGTTAATACATCTGGAATAAAAAATAAAAAAGAAAAGAGATTTAAACGTATTTGAATACTGAATTGAGCTTAAATTGAATAAGAGTTGATTTTAGTCCTAATATATTTTCAACAAATAGATAGACCATTTTAGTGTGTTATTTAAGGTTCCATATTGGAAAGTGATAGTAAAAGCAATTGAAATTAGAATATGAATCATTAGACTATTGGACAACGTGAGAATTTAATTTCCTGTGTTAGAACAAGAGTTTTGGAATCACTTTACCCATGAATAAAACAAGAGTTTTGGAAGATAATTAAACTGTTATTATTAGAATCTTACTTTTCTAAATATATATATATATATATATATTTTATCAATATCTAAATATTTAAAAGTATGAAAAATGAAATGCAATTGCAACTGTACAACATTAGTCTTAAAATTAAAATTCATTAGGGACATTAATTCTTGACACCTCTAGGACTTGGATGAATTGGTAATATAATGACTTGAGTACTCACATGTCTCATATTCGAACCCATTTACGTCTATTATAAATCCTAAATTACTGCACTTTCAATTTATAACTTAAAACAAATAAAGAAAAAGAACAAATGAAGTTCAAGAGAAATCATTTTTCCAATGGCTCCAGCAAGAGGCAACTCTATCATGTGACACATAATGGTCCAATAAGTAAATGGACAACCATTGTTACTATCATAATGATGACACTTTTGATTTTAATTTACAGAAACCCAAATTCTTTCTCCAAGCAATGGATCCAAAACCACTTCTATTTTTATTATATTTTTTAGAAAAAAATTTACACCACTAACTTACCACAAAATGCAATGCTTTGTGGATTGACAAACTCACCAACTAACATTCCAACTATACCATATAAACCAAAGCAAAGACAACACCAAAAGCAAAGCAATTGGGACATGTTTACCTTTGCTTATACATCATATTTATCCATTCTTTTCCACATTTACCCCTTTACTACCCTTTTGATATCAGCTACAGAGGAAACCTAAGGAGAACCAAATAGTTGGACTAAAAAACTTCCATTTTTAGCTCAGCATATAGAATGGGAGTGTAACTCTTCTTAGTCCGCCTAATAGTTGGGATCAATAGCATTCAATAATTAAAGTCTAACAACTCCATTGTCTTTCTTCTTTCTTTTTTTTTCAATGAAGGCGATATTGAGTTTCTTAGAGCACCCTGAAATGCAACATTACGTATATGTAATTTTTCCTTTGACATGTACCAAGCAATTATTCAAAAAATTCTTTGGGATTGGCTTCAAAAGAATTCGAACTCCTTATTTTTAAAATGGGAGGTACGAGTCTTTGCTATTAAGCTATTCGGATTTTTGTTCTATGACCTTCAAATGGCCTATTCTTGATCATAAAATACTAAAGGAACTACGGAACACATCATAAAATTCAACATGAAACGAGGAAGGGTTCATAGTTCTATATCTTACCGGTTGCTGGTTAGTTGGATTGAGTCCTAGGAAAGCCGACCACATTTTAGCAGCAACATAAAAAAAAGGCCCCTTCTTTAGTGGAACGTTGAATGAATTTTGTGGTTGTCACATGTTACACATGTTAAATTGTTCAAAACAAGATGTTCATAGGTGGACCCGTTTAATAGTTTGAAGAAGTTAAGGGGGTTTTTTTACTGTGGATCTAAGGCTCCGTTTGTTTTTATTTTTTGGTGTTGGGTTGTCGTAAAATATTTACAAAAAATAAAATAAAATTTAATAAAAATAATTTATTCATAAATTTTCGACAAGTTATTTTACATATCCCGTCCGATGGATCCGACCTTAACCTCGACGTAAACCTTTGTCAAACGCCGAATATTTTACCTTAAAAAGAAAAATATTTTTCTAAAAGTATATATTACGTCGAAACAAACGGAGCTTTAGTGTCATTATTACTTGAACTTCGAGAGATCAATTTCATGATTTTTCTTTTTTAAAATTTAAATTGCCTATTTAATGGACCGTTACTTCCATTTGCTTTAATGTTTTGATTTCAAATGGAGGGAGATAATTACCTGTTCAATGCCTCCATTTACAGTACCATAACCTGTTCAATGCACAATTATAGGCAAGCATCTTTTTTTCAGTAATATTTTGATTTTAAATGCACCATTACCTGTTTAATGCTCCATTTTTACATGAATGAGCCTCTTCTGTCATATTGTGGCTTTAATGGGCAATCAAAGCGTGGATGATATATTTCTAATTCTCTTATCCAGCCACAAATTACAATTTGCTAACCGTGTTATTTCTTTATATATATATATATAAAAATTTGTACATAAATGCCTCTTAAAATTATTTTTGTGATGATTTTGTAGACGGGTGTGCCGTGGACGGATGCAAGAGATACTGACAAGCTACCACACTGGCGAGCTACGGGTGCACAATCCCCCATCGCCTGGGAGAGAAAAAAGTAAAGTGTTTATATGTAAGTGAGTGATCTCCAATTGGTATAAAATCTTTTGAGATAAAGTTTAAGAGCAAAACCGTGCGGACTCAAGCCCAAAGCGGACAATATCATACCATGTGGTGGAGTAGGTCGTTACAAATGGTATTAGATGTTGATCCAACCGGAAGTGTGTCGACAGGGACGTTGGGTCTCCAAAGGGGGTGAATTGTGATGACCTTGTGTGCGGGTGCGAGAGACACTGACATGCTACCACACTGACGAGCTACGAGTGCGCAAGTCCCACATCGCCTGAGAAAGGGAAAGGTGAAGTGTTTTATATGTAAATGTGTCATCTCCAATTGGTATGAGGCCTTTTGGAGTAAAGCTCGAGAGCAAAACCGTACGGGTTCAGGTCCAGACAATATCATACCATGTGGTGGCGTGACGGGTTCAAGAAACACTGACAAGCTACCACACAAGCGTTACAATTTTAATTTCTAAAGTTTTTCTTTCCGCCTCTAATTTCCCATTCAAAATTTCGCTAATTCCATTTGTCTTTCTCGAAACACCTTCAAGCTCATCGTTAAGATATCATATTAATATTATTATTATTATTATTATTATTATTTGAATCAATTACCTTGTACAGTAGTAAACCCATCAGGGTTGTTTGGGCCTCCCAAAGTTATTTCTTGATTTAAACTATATTAGTAAGCTGAGAATGATTAGAGTCAGGACTTCAAAGGCTTGCTTGCAACAACTCTCCCTTCGATTTATTAGTGGAGTATGGTGGGCAGTAATAGGGACAATCTTGCTTTATCCAACATTTCGATGTTGAGTTATGCAATACTTAGGGAAACAAAATTCTTTCCGGCGTAACAGTATATCTGTTGTAGTCGGTGAGTCTTTTTGGAACATATGTTAGAAAATTGTTGGGATGTACTTAAGAAAGTGTTGGGATGCACTTTAGAAAAAAGTTAAGATGTATGTTAGGAAAATATTAGAATGTAAGGCTAAAATTTTACTATTTTGATAATATGTATCTCATGGGTTACAATAAATATACTGTTGTGCGGGATAAAATTTTGATCCATACAAAGGGAGATGGAGTGATTCTCTCTTTCGAGAGTTATGGGACAATTTTGGATTATCTGGTATTTGGATGTTGACAGCCTAACCAACAGATACTGTGTGTGAGGTGCAAAGCACTGTTGTGATGGGCTCCACACACACCCGTAAGGATTACCTAGAGTTGCCGTGATCTACAATAAATATATATATATATAATATTACAAAGGTACCAAATCCCTCTTATATTTTCTGATTACCAGAAACATCCAAACAATATATATATATATTGCAATACTAAACAAAAATAAAAACACCAAAATATAACGTGTTCCAAATAAACTTATGTGTGTCTCTTTGTGTATATATAATATGGAAATCATTAAGAGATATTTATTCAAGCATTTTAGTTCTTAGATTTATATATTAAATAATTTGAGATTAAAAAGTATAACAAATTATGTAACATTTAAAATGATAATAAATTAACAATTAAAAGCTAAAAATGATTTATTCATTAGTAACTCTTCATTATAAACCCGAGAAGCCTGTAGGACAAAAAAATAATAATAATATTGATTGATTAATTAATTAATTAAGGGTAAAGTAGAAAAAGAATTTTTTTTCCATTTATAAAATGTGCACATACTCCTTCTACCAGTCACTATCAATCCAACTATTAATGTTTTTGTTTCTATTTGAATCTTCAGTTTCACAATTATTTTCAGCTGGACCAAGGCTACCGGGTTGATTTATTCAATCCACACATGTGTTCCAACTTGTTAAAAAATATCGAATTGAACCACCAATTTTTTTAGGTGTTAAAAGAAATTTCTACATTTTATAAATTAAATAAATAAAGATAATTCTTCAATTTGAAAATTAAAATACTTAAAATGTCTTCAATAAAAAATAAAAATAAAAATAAAAAACACATATTTTAGAATTTTGTGATTTTTATAAATTTTTTTGGTTTTTTGAAATATTTTTAAAAAATAATTTAAAAATTTTAATTTTTTTTTAAAAAATTAAAGATAAATTGCATTCACACCTCAAATTTAAGTTTAGGACAGTCACCTGTGGTTCAATCGTCTCCGTTTGAAAAATTGGACAAAGATGAAAGTACAAAATTGCTCATTCACTTCTAAAATGGACCAAAATGACACTAAGGACCTGTATCCAGCAGCTCCTCGTCAGTGACTTCCTCCTCTCCATCTCCACCGCTAACCACCGCATCACACCTACCACCACCACCACTTCACAGCCACACTACCAATTTCTATTCGTATGTGTATCTATATATATATATTTGTTTCATTATTACAAACCACAATAAGGAGAAAGCTGCCGGCGACGAGCAAGTAGGAAACAAGTCCGGCGGGAGGCGGCGACCTCGGATCATAGCAGCCGCGAGACCAAATCAGTCCTAGACATACCCACCACTGGTCACCCACCATACACAAACAACCATCACCAATTACAAACCCAAACCCTCGCTAGAACAGTACATTGAGTTGGTTATTTCAACCTTTACCGATTTGGCCGACGATGATAGAGGCTCACATGAACAGATGGTCACGTCGGTTGATGATTGTTGAATTTTTTGGGGCTCTCGGTTGGGTTTTAGTGATGTAACTAAGTTCTTGATGCTCACACGTTTGGTCGCTGGAGCTTGCCGGTGTGAACTGGGTTTGGCCGTCACCGAAGTTGCAGTTTATTAATCGGTAAGAATTGGGTTTCACACCGAGGAGGATCGATGTCGCGTATAGCGTTGCCGGACTGAACTGCCGCCGATGCTTCTAGTTCTCGCCGGTCTCCACGTTGTTGGAGCTTTAGTCTGTTGGGTCTCTGAATGCTCCACCCGAATTGCTCGTCCTTTTGGTTTGGGTTTGAAGCTTCTCTTTCTCAATCGGTATCTCTTCTCTAAAGTTCACCGGCATAGATGTATTTACCCAATCGCCAAATATATATTATATGTTTTGAGCACTGAGAATTTGAAGAAGTTATGGACGGTGGTGGTGGTGTGGTTGTGGTGATGTTGTGGTGTGTCCGCCTGCACGTGTATTTGAATATATGTGTGTATATAAAAGAGAGGAAATGGAAGGAGGAAGAGGTGGCGGCGATGGTGGTCAAGAGGTGGTGGCAGTGTAGGTCGGGAAAGGAGAGAGAAGGGAAAGGGAAGGGGAAATTGGTGGCAGTTTAGGAAGGTTAAAATGGTATTTCCATTGGTCAATTCATAAGTGAAAGGGCAGTAATGTTAATTTACACTGTCTTTTTAACTTTATTAAAAGAAAAATGATAATTTTGACGACAATTTCATACGACTCTAACATGGTAAAATATGAATGGCGGTTCCAAATCTTTCTCATCACCAATTAAATGCACTATATTTTTCAGACAAAAATATCCTTTTAATTTTTGAATGTTTTTCCCTTTCTCTCTCTTGGTATATTAAAAAAACAGAGAAATAATAGCTCTTCTGACCTCAATTGTCAACTCCTCCTTCAAATCCAACGGGATTAGGAATGACTTACAAAGAAAGAGATGTTTAAGAGATTTTTTTTAAAGAGTTCCAACATGATCTAACCACGTTGGAGTTGACAATTAGCCATAGCCCAGCCCAAGCTGCCCTATCCATAATAAAACATAAATGATACTGTCTCAGCTCAAAAAACAAGCCTACAAACAAATCGATACTAGAAGATTAAAGAAGACCTAGGGGTTGTTTGGTGTGATGTGGTATTATTTTTGGTGTTTTCATCTTCTCTGCTTGAATTTTTTTTTTTTTTTTTTTTCCCTAGTAAATTCTTTACTTGTATTTTTTCTTTAGCCCCTCCTATTTTCAAAATCGTGGCTCCACCCCTGGAAAGACCTATCATTTTTCTATAAAAAAAAAAAACTGGCTAAAAAATTCTTTTTTGAGTGAGAGACTCCAATGGATTTTTTTTCTTTTCTGTTAGTCTAAAAAATCATTAAATACAAAAAAAGAAAAAAGAAAAAAAAGAAACATGATGAACATGATACTAAATATTAAGCACTCATTTAATCTGTAGAGGTCATTGCATGTTCTTAATTATTTTCCAGGAATCCCAGGATTCAAAATTGTAAGAATGGCATCGAAACGTATAGAAATAGATGGGTTATTTAATTATATGTGTTCCCTTTCCTACTTTTCTGTTACCCATACTTGTGATTTTGATTTTATCCTCATTCTTTTCTTTGTATTATCTGTTCATAAAGTTATTTTATTTTATTTTAGGGTTTCAAATGGAGACCTACTATTGTGATTAGCTTGACTCATTGCATCTCCAATTTTTCAATTCTTCCGGACTTTCTCATATGTTACCATATATGTTTTATGTGACTTTTAAGATATAACAACCCTTATACTAATATGATATGAGATAATTAACAATATGCTAAGAAATGATTAATTAAACATGCAACTATATATTTAATTAAATATGCAAAATAAAGCAATAAATTAATAAATAGTAAATAAAGAACCTAAACCAAGATTAATATTGAATATTATATCCTTAAGATAGATTTGTCCCGCTATGGTGCTAACGGACTCAGTAACGTCTATCTCCCAAGATACAACGGTCTACATCCACCAATAGCAGCACTACAAACTCGTGGATACGGCAAACTTCCTTCGTATAATACTCTATCTGACTCAAAAATGCTTTTATACTACATAAATAATGAATTGGGTGCAATCCGAACCAAGTGGCTCGGACCAAATTTAATATGGCTAAATGAAATTGGTTTTGGGCCTAAATGGCTCCGACTACTTGATCATGGCTTGAACCCACATGCACTTGGGTTGGGTTCATCTTGAGAGGGAGAGAATAATCAATTGTGCAAATGAAATATGTAGCCAAGGGGGGGTATTTATAGATAAAATGGTGCCTCTTGGTTATTGGGTGTGTCTATTTATTATTGGACACAACCATTTATAGGTGTTTCTTCATTACTGGACACAACTATTTAAATGTGTCTTGCCATCACTAGACAACCATTTAGAAGTGTCTCTTCATCATTGGACAAAACTATGTAGAAGTGTCTCTTCATCAATAGATACATCCACTGCAATAAGTTATGTCTGTTGGTTGTGAATTGCATCTTTTCATCCCATAACCAACCAATGATCACACCTATTCAATCAAAGACATCTGTTAACTACTATTGAAACAATTTTCATTCAAAAAAATTCTAACAATATAATGGAAAGTTAACTTTATTTACGTAAGTTTTCCAAAGGACACCACTTGGTCTATAAATACCCACCACCCATGACTGTAATTTCATTCTTTCATTTTTTATTTTATACTAAACTCCAATACGAACCCAACTCAAGTAGGTGTAGGTTCAAGCCATATGATCTGGTGGTTCGAAAAACATTGACCTAAATTCTATAGTTGTTGTCGTATTGTCAATTGGTCCGAGCCAATTGGTTAGTATCGAATCCAATTCATATTTTTTATAATATAGATGCATTTTTTAGTCAGAGAAAGTTTTACAAAGAGGAGGTTCGCCGTATCTATAAGTTTAAAATGTTGTTACTGGTGGATGAAGACAGTTGTATCCTGGAAGACAATCATGGTGGAGTCCGTCAGCACCATTCGGGACATAAATTATCTTAAGGACATGATATCTAATAAATTATCCATGTTCTTTATTTCTTATTTTTGTTTTATTACTTTATTTTGTATGTTTAATTAAATATTGAGTTGCATATTTAATTAATTATTTCATAGCATAGTATTAATTATTTCATTGCATATTAATATAAAGTTTATTATATCTTAAATGTCACACGAAACATCTTCTTCTCCCAAATCCTTCCATTTCTCTCCATTTGTTCATGAGAAACACGGATTAAAAATTTCTCCAATTCAATTTGACCCTAAGAAATGAAATAATAACTCTTCCTAGCATTTTTGCCCATGCTACTTTACAAACAAATGTATTGTGAAATCAGTTCTCTACCTCTCCATCTCTCCAAGGACATATATATCCGTTTTATTATTATTATTTTTATTTTTAAGTTTGACATAATCACATATACTCAAATTTAAGAGAAGTGGTGTCAAAGGGATGCTCACAAATTGAGCATCCCCTTTGTAGCATTTTTCTTATTTTAATTAGAAAAATTATAAAATTGACTATATCTAAGTTGGATGTTACCTTATTTTGGTTTGTTTGATACAAAAGAATGATGGAAGATATATAGAGGGAAGGTAAGAAAGAAGGAATGAACTTTTTAAGTTCTGTATAGAGGAGACAAGAAGAAAAAAGATAATTGGAGGGAGGAGTAATCCTACTTCCATTACAAATTTTCATCCTTTCAAATATGGGAGGAAGAAATGAGGAAAAATAAATGGGGCTATTATAGAAGTTTTATATTACTATTATCCTAAATTATACAAACACAATAAATTACTATTACTATTACTATCCTAAATTAAAACTCTCTCCTCTTTCTCTTTCTCTTTCTCTCATAACAGTAAATAGAACAAAAACGATAAAACACAATCTCTTCTCTAGAAATGTTTTTTTCATCCTTTTTCTTTTTCTTCCATTTTATTTTTATTTTTATCTTTATCGAACATCTTATAATAATTATACTAAATAAATATTTCCATCATTTAGTGTTATTAGATCAAGACGACGAGATATCACGTCAGTTGTGATCAGAAGTATAATATCACAATTTCTTAGATTCAACGTTGAAAATATTATAAATTCTTAGATTCAACATTGAAAATGTGAGCCCAAAACACATTACTATTTTGAAAGATTTTTTCCACTTTGTTTGATGGAATGGGGTTGTGATTTATTGTTAAATCCCAATGCATTTAAGGCAATTTTGTAAGGCAATAAATGGCAGATGAGGAGCAGCGATAAGTTAAGTGCCTTTGAATCTACTTTTTCATTTGTTACCCTTCCAGTAAGTGGTATTTATAAAGTGCCACAAGTACCGCAAAATTGGTACAATGGAGACCTATAAAAGTAGAAAGTTGGCTTCATTGGTGGTTTACTTGCACAGCCACGGGACAAAATAGAGGTACAGCTTTGGATTCTTTGACAATGATATTGATTATTATACATAATAGAACAATGCACACATATAAACATACAATATATATATATATAGAGAGAGAGAGAGAGAGAGAGAGGGGCTCGTCGAACATGTACTCCCACATAGAAAAGCTACCCAGGGTAATACATCACTTACAAAATTTATATACATGTGTTTATAGGGAGATATTATTTATTTATTTTGAAGTTAAAACAAAAACACACCATTTACTCACAACATCTCCATATTCCGACTTGAATTTTCAATTTTTTTTTGAGAATGTGGGATTATACCATTTGAGTTAAAGGTTCGGTGGAGGTTCAGTGCCAGAGAGTCGTTTTTATAACTTTAGAAAAATATATATTATGAAGATTTAATTTGATCCATCTAAACTTATTAGATGGATTTTTTTGAATTGAAGAAGATATTGTATATAGGTTGGTATTCTACCAAGAATTTCATTTGATTTTATGAATGGTAAATTACACTGACCTCTCTTGAGATTTCGTTAACATACATATATTTCTCCTCTTGTTTGCTAATTTACACTGACCTCCCCTGAGCAAAGAGTTAGGCCACTTGGAGAAGATGCCATGATATGAACTCTTGGGTAGTTGGGAGCACCTCATTTTCGGCATCAGCAGCACACACATTTTTCAAGGTTTTCTTTGCATTCAAATGAAAACAAGAATTTCAAAAAAAATTCTGTAAAAATTAGCAAGTTCTTTATCTCTGTAAATCAAGTCAAGAAACCATTCCATGTGGGTTTAAAGGCTTTACATGAATTTTTTATGTTTCAACATCATTAAGAATTTCAAAATCCTCAAATTAACATGTTGAGATCTTTACCACCACCAAAATTCAAGCTAATATATACTAGCTGTGTTTGCTTTTGTCTCAAAATAATGTACAAATGGAGATGGAAAAAAGAGGAGAGATGGTGATGGAGAGAAGCAGTCAACAACTTTAATGGTAGGTGAAAAGTAATCTATTTTTTATTTGTTCACCGACTTGAAAAGTAATAATAAATATAGATGGGCATTTTGGTTCTTGAAAATTTGAAATAAAATACAATATATTTAATAAGAACAAAAATGTAATTATTTAATAAGAACAAAAATGTAATTACACAATAATATTTAACACCATCCAATCTACCCTTCTAACAAGAGCGGTCGGTGTAATTTGACAAATAAAATGTGAGGTGTATATTGACCAAAATTGAGAGAAGTCAGTATAATTTATCCTTTTATGAATTGGGTCACTTCATTAATGGACATTGATTTAACGTACCTTAATTTGATTGGTATTCTACCAAGAATTAATTTGATCCATCTAGTCTTATTAAGACTGATTTTGTGAATTAAAGAAGATATCGTTTAGATTGGTATTCTACCAAGAATTTAATTTAATTTTATGAATTGGGTGAACTTCATTAATGGGCATTTATTTAACGGTTTAATATTTACAAGTACATAAAATTTGAGTGTATAAATTAAAGTGATAACATTTTGAAAACATATAAGATGGGCCTCTCAATGAGTCCATTTAACTTTTTCACGAATGTGAATCATGAAATTTTTGATGCATCTTTTCTCACTTCAGATTTGTTTTTTTTTGGGGGGGGGGGGGGGGGGGGGGGG
>JAOTQH010249174.1:0-12040 GCA_025631255.1 Cornus kousa | reverse complement strand
GGTTAGAAAGGTAATTTCAATATTCACATGGGTCAATATAAAAGTCAAAGGGCAAAAATGTCAATTCATTACCATTGTGATGTCTTTGGTTACTTTATCAAACTTGAAGGGGTGTCCTTGTCCCAAAGTAGGCTAAGTTTCATCTGTCTGTCCTTACCTCAAACCTCAGGGGGTGTCTATGTACTTTACCCTAAATTTATTTAAACTGGGAATGATTTCTTTATATTTAATGACTTCGTAATAGTATTATCTCCGCTCATATAAAATGGTATTACAATATATGGCACATGGAAGCTTATCTACTCTTTGTTCCAAAACTGTTCCCATGGCATAATTCAAAGCATCACACATAATTTCAAAAGATAATGACCAATTGAGAGCTTGCATGATAAGAGCTGATGACAATAGAGCACGCAATTTATGGAAGGCGTCCAGTAAAATAACCTATTAGTTCACTATAACCGTATAGGTGAGAGAGTTCAAAAATTTATTTTGGGAGATATATATACATATATATATCAATGAACTTTTAGTGATTATTATATCTGCAGAGAAGTGTAAAATCATATAAATTATATGTTCATTGTGTATACTAGGGATTAATTTCGCATATATACACGCAGACACGTGTATATATATACACACACGCATACACTTAGTTCCTTTATTCCTTGTTTAAATTAAACATTAGTCTAATAAACGTATAAAACAGCTTCCCACCGGCAATGACGCCTTCAACAAGGACACCATAGAGTATAGAAACACATATACATATATATATATATATAGTATATAAACACATACACACACATCTATATATATATATATATATATATATAGGTTGTTTTTTCAAACAACAAACACTTTCCCGGGAATTTCCAATGACTTAATGCATGAAGTAATGGCAACACAATGGACAATATGAACAAGCAATTTCTTTTAGAAGTTTCCTTTCAAACGCATGTCTATTAGTAATTACATTTATTCTTTTTTCTTTTTTTTTAATTGATATTGACATGTTATATATGAAAGAAAGGACTATGTGAATACAAATAAAGGAGAATTATTATTATTTTTTAAAAATAAAAAATAAAAACTCATATTAATAAAGGCTTGTGAGTCGTTTTACTTGTATTTTGGTGTTTCCTCCCCTTTTAAAGTGAAAGATAGAGAGTTGATACTTTCTCGCTTTTCAAAATAGATGGTCGAGAGAGTTTTAGTCTTTATAAAAGCAAAGCAGGGGCGGCTCATTGTTATTTGAGGCCTTTGGCGAAAAAAATAAAGTGGTTTTTTAATTAAATCTATTCATATATTTATGTCAGTATTATGTTAATTATTTATTTTGTGATTTTTAAATCTATCACTAATTTTTTTCCAAACTCTAGTTCCATTGATAATTAATTGGCTATGTGCTTTCTAATAGTCACATTTAACAATATAAATAAAAATTATAAACAAAATATATAACTTTATGATAACAAAAATTAATAAAATTATAAACTAATTTAAGTTATAGAATAATAAAAACTGATTTCGAATAATTTGGTCTAATGCTCCAATAAATTCTTTAAGAGAATATAAGTGTATTCAAAATCTTCTTACGGTGTAAATTGTAACATTGGATAAGATGAAAAAAAAAATTTATAATGAGAGAGGAGAAAAAAATATGTGAGGAATAAGAAAAAAAAGAGAAAAAAAAAAATTATTAGGAGTCTTAGAAAAATATAGAAAGTTTCACCAATTTTCACTTATATATATATATATATATATTTAATATTTAATTTTAATGTGTGTATATATGTTGATGTAACGAGGATGAGGGAGAGAGAGAAGAAAAAAAAAAAGATAATACAATGATAGAAATATTTTGGGCACACTATTAAATTTTGTGTTTGTTGAGGTTTAATAATATAAGAAAATAAAATATTTAGGTAAGTTATAATATATAAAGGAAAAAAATTTGGAGGCCCTCAAAAAAAAGATAAAGAATAGAAATCTTTTAGATTAATTGTCAAATTTCTTTATACGTTGAAGTTTAATAATTAAAAGAAATATTAAAATTGTTTTAGGAAAGTTATAATATATAAAGAAATAAAAAATTATGATGCTTTCTTATCCGCCTAACTCACCTAAGGTTCGAACTAACCCTAGGTCTAATAAAGTGACCTTAGAAATTTGCAATGCAAGTCCAAAATCCTTCTTATAAGCTTTATAGATTAGAAAAATTATTAGATGGTTCAAGACTAAATGTTATGTAACCAAAAAAATTTAATGTCTCCAAATCAATATGACAAGGCAGATTTGATCACATGATGTCTTCAAATTGGCAGGTGAGAGAGATTTAGACAAAAACAGAGTGCTTTTATTAAGTTTATGTGATTCTCCTTATTTCTTTTATAAATTTTAATAGTGCACAACTGCACAAAGTACAATCATGACTGACCATTAAATAAGATACATCAGCCATAATAGGATACAAAAGAGTTGCAGCCCATAGTAACCAAAGTGAACTCCACAAGCAGAGTCAATCTCACAATTTGTGGAGTGGCACCTCCTCACCCTTTAGGGGGCGGAGTAGGAGGGCCGAACTAGTAGTATGCAATTAAAATTTAATTTTTTTTTTTATAAATCTACTGTAATATAATTTATATATTACATGCTGATATATCTACCATCATGGACAAATACTTGCTAATGGGCATGTACCCATTAAAGGCTTAGTGGTGGTAGCCGCCCTCGCTGAATTTTTTTATTTACAAACTTATTTATAAATTTTGTGAAAACCTTAAAAATATCCCTATTTTTTATGAAAATTAGGAAATATTTCTATTCAAATTCTAATGATACCTCATTATATATTGTTATTATTCAAGGTCGCCATTTCTTGTACAATTCTTGAGCCTGTCATTGCTTGCTGACCTCAGTCTGAAAACTCTGTTGTGGGATAAGTGTTTGCTCATACATAAGTATGAGTTTTGGACAATACACTCCTTCACTATGTTGCCTATGTGATGAACATTATAAGTTTACTTAACACTATTGAATTCTTTGTTTGAAGGTGGCAAATTTCAAACTATAGACATGGACAAAGAAGTGAATAAGGCTGCACAAAGCATGAAAAATGCCCTACCCTAACTGGCTAATAGCTGACAATTTGCTTTATCAGAAAGTTGCATGAATTGAACTGAGTCTCATATGCTGTACAACTATATATATGACTATTTTTTGTGTCGGTCACAGCCAACTTACCAAATAAGCAATTAGTCTAGGTTTAGTTTTTCCTAGTTTGATATAGTGATATCAGAAATTTGCAAGGAAATAGTTGTATTGTTATTACTTTTGTGGTATTGGAAGTCATAAGCTACTAGCATAGAGCTTATTCACCATCTACTTATTTCATTAGCAGGGTCATACAAGTCAAAAATTCCGGAGGGGATGGGTTAGCGGAATAGTAAGTTAATCCATTGTAACATGAAAGTCACGAGTTTGAAACAAGAAAACAGTAGACAGAGTTAAGACCACATATATATAACCTTTTCCGACTTCTTACTTTCTCAGCGACGGGAGTATGGTACTTTGAGTTTGTCCTTTACACTAAGTTCAAAATTCTTGTTTGACTATATAAGTTAGGCAAGAAAATTTGTGTGAGTGAGAAATTTGGACAAAAACAGAGTGATTTTCATGTTTAAATGTATTTATTCAGTTATGATCCTCCTGATTTCTTCTACAAGATTCAGTTGTCCACATGCCACAAAGTACAATCATGAGTTCATGACTGACCAATAAATTATATACATCAGCCACAGTGGATGGCTAAAATAGTTGAAGCACACAGTAACCAAATAAAAAGAGTGGTTGAATTTGGACAATTTTGGCAAGAAAGACAGATTGCTTTGCCTGTGCTTGCAGTGGAACAACTTAGGGTTAGGTTAGTCCAAACTGAACAAAGTGCAGATCTGACATTAACCAATAATACACAAGGTGGCCTATACCACCAACTTGGATTCTCTCCTGGACCCTAGCTGCAGATATTTCATGAGATACAGTGGACTCTACAGTGTCTACTGCCTATTTTTATGAAATAGTTTAATAATAATAATATATATATATCGTAACGAAGAACCAAATTACTCAACTGGTAATTAAGTTTTAGACTCTCGAATGATTTACAAACTGAATCCACACCGTCAATGACTGAACAATAAAGATACGGCAATAGTGTGGATGGCAAAAGAGTTGCAGCACATAGTGACCAAACAAAAGGGTGGTTGTGTTTGGACATTTTTGGCAAGACAATCCACATCGCTTTGCCTGCTTGCAGTGGAACAACTTGGGTTAGTCCAACCGAACACAGTCATGTTTATGACATAACCAAGAGGCAAAGTTGCCAAACACATGATGTCAAAAGCCTTGACTCTAACTAGAGAAATTGGATTTTCATGTGACTCTTGCATCTAAACTTCAGGTTGGGCTTAAATTACAAGGCCAAGAAAGTCTCCTGCCTAGTCTAGACATGCCTCCTACCAGAAATATGGACCAAAGTTCAAATGTGTCTGTATCACTACACTGTACACAGGAGAAATTATTATATGATCGGAGATTATTTTTGCCAATCACAACTCAATGCGTATAATAATTTCTCATCTAAACATGTAAATCTATAACTACGAATATGTAAATTTATTTTTCTGAATAACCCTTACAATTTTTTAATTTTTTTTTCCAGCTTCAACTGAAAATTTGAAAAAATAGCACACTTTCTAGGATTTTTTATTTAAATTTTTTTTTTTATCATCTTTTGGCAAGATAAGGCTTTTTAGGTTACTTTAAACTTTGGAAATATTCTAATTAATGAATGACTTATAAAATTGAAGATTCCAAGTTTCAAACCCTAGTCGGTGGAGTGTATGATGTGGTGGTTATATTCTATGATATATATCAGGACTGGTTTATATATCCAAATAGTATTATTGACAAATATCAATGACATTTGGCTTTGGTGAACACGAAGGATGCCTTTGTTTGGTGTGTATTCGGCTGCAGTCGCCTTCATTCATGATAACGACCACATCTTGAAACTAATTTAACTTTAAAAATAGAACGAGAGAAGGGTGTCGAAAGTTCAAACCTCCAGGAAAGTATGTGTATTTGTTTAACTTTTAATTTTTTTATTAAAAGATAATAAATAAATCCAAAAATAATCAAGTGTACTTAAAAAAGATAATAAATAATAAATAAATAAAACTGAGAATAATTACATATGTGTTCTCCATGTGCCTCCATGCATCACACATGAGTGCAAGATGAAAAAATTAGGGTTTGACTTAGAAATATATGCAGTAGAAAAAGAAAATTTTAGGAGGGACATTTTGCAAGATTCACAAAATTTCATTCATAAAAAGTAAATATATATATATATATAGAGAGAGAGAGAGAGAGAGAGAGAGGCAATTTCGGGGGAGGGAGGGCTTTGAGCTTAACATGGTCTATATATACACATTTAAGAGAGAGAAAGCTTACATTAATTAATAATTAATTGAATATTCTGAGAGACAAAGTCCTTTTTACCAAGTAAATTGAGTTATTTTTCATAGCAAGTTTGCTCATTAGCATCACTCATTGTTCGTAGTATTGGTTATGGTCGTGCTATGATGGATTCGGACAAATTCAATGTAAACTGACCAATATGAGTCGCGTATCGAATTTGAAAAAAAAAATCACGTATCGAACTATACGAAGAACCACGGTTTCACTCACACAATCATTCCAATGAAAACAATACAAGAGCCTTCGCCATTATAATCTACCCTAAATTATTTTATAACCCCAACCTTATATTTAAAAATTATTGATGTGGCCTTTATTGTCTCACCCATAGAAAATTTAACAAATAAATTGGGCAGTTTCTTTGATTACTACTTCTCAACAGCAATAATAAGAATAAAAAAAATAATAATAAGTGATTACTGTCACTTTCTTACTTTTTTTGTCAGCTATAGATTTTACAACCCATTGGTGACCCAATTGAAAAAACAATCCAATAGATAGAGATAGATATCCTCAGAGAAATCATCCCTTAATTTATGAAATAACGAAGACCACAAATTAATGATTCGAATAACAACATTTTCTAAGAAAAAAATGGTGTAGACAACAAAAAGAGTAGAATAATATGCGTGTGGATATATATACACACACACACACATTTACCCATATTATGTATTTTCAAAACATTATTAGTTCTTAAAAAATAAGATGCTTTTAAGTGTTTGTTAAAAGGGCTTAGCCAAACACATCCTCACAAATGAAACATTCATTCTAGATTTAAGTTTTATTCAACTGTTCAACCAATTTAAAATTAAAAAAATTGAATGAGAAAATAATTTGTTAAACTTTTCTGATTTGTAATGCAAAAATCAAAGTTTCCTTCAAATAATAGAATATAACGTGCGATTAAAAATTTGTATTCAATTTAGGTTATAATTAATTGTTGAAACTTTTCAATGACCTTATAACCAGATGGTGCTTCCTGATCATCTTTCAAAGTTAAAAGTTGTGAGCTAAAGTTCCCAACAAAAAGTTAGTATGTAAGTGTCTTACCCAATATATATATATATATATTAAAACTCACTTATATCTTCTTGTACTATCAAAATGGCAAGTGAGGGTTAAAGTTGCAATAAGAACAAATGTGTACATGAGTTTATTGTCAATGGACATAAATAATTCAATTAATCAAATTTGTATGGTTTCATATGGTAACATCTCACATAGGGGTGGGGCGGGGCGGGGATGTGGGAGGGGGTTAAAAATTAAACAGGTATGGGGGCGGGGATGGGGGTCAAAAATTTGACTGGGAATGGGGATGGGGAATGAGATCCTCACCCCACCCCGCCCTTTGCCATCCCTAATTCCGTAATTGAATTATCTATATTTAAATCAATTTATAGTTTATAAATGTATACATCAAATTCGGTGAAATGCAAACTTTGTATTTTATTTATAACATCTATTTATTTATTTATTTATTTAAACAGGTTAATCCATCTCAACATTGGAATGAAATGCAAGCTGAAGAGGTTAGTGATTTTTCCAACCTTACAGAGAAGTCATTTGAGGTAATTGAGAATTAAGTGCATGCGTTATTCTTTAATTTCCCTTTCAACATTGTCAATTTCAAGAGGTTAATGATTTTTTTGTACATCATTCATTGTGCTTGACAGAATTATGAAAGATTGAGGTTCAATACTTCAACTTATGGTCGCTCTTTTACCGGTGAAAATAATTAAGAGCCAATGATTTAGCTAAGGTATATAATTTTATGAAATTTTTTAGTTATGAGTGAAAATTAAGTAGTTATCAAATGCATTAATTTTACTTCTCTAAAGCCACTTTGTTTTTAATGATTTTGCAGGTTCTATTTGAAGTGCTTACAATCAAATTAGTTTTGATATAGAAATTGGAAGAAATTAATGGATGCACGAGCTTGATATAGAAATTGGAAGAAATTAATGGACGCACCAGCTCTTTTTTCTTTTTACCCATTTTCCTTTTGTACTGGATTGTGATGGCAGATGTATTTTTCTAAATCTTAAATTACTTTTTAAACTCTTTTTGAGACACCCAATATATAATTGATATTTTTGGTTTGATTGCAATTGCTGAAAGTTATCTATTAGTGTTATTTAGAAAAAAATTCTTAATTTAAGATCAGAATAGCCAACTCTTGCTTTGTGTCTTTCAACGAGATCCACAAGTGCTTCAACAAACTCCTCCAGTTTTTATGCTATTTAAGTGTGAACTAATTAAGTTTAGAAACAGGAGCTGAGGCTCAAGAAAAAAAAAAAAGCATCTCCTGATGTGGAAGTAGATGCAAAGGTTGGAGTTGGGTAATGGGTTAGCAGGCTGCTTAAGAAATTTCTCAATAAAAATTTCTCAGGTTGCTTAAGAAATTTAACTTCATTACACCAACCTATTCTAGCATTATTTTAAAATAGAGCAATATACATCAAAATTCAATATATTGAACTTGGATTTAAGAATTGAATTGCTAATAGGGGGTTACAATAATGATTATATGAAAATATATTACAATTCACTTACAGCATCTCCAGCGGTCTGTTAAAAAATCTTTTTTTTTGTAAAATATACACTACTACATATGATTTATAATTTTTTTTTATCTCCAGCAGTCTGTTAAGATATACTGCCACATTACCAATGTGTAAAAGGGTTATATATTTTATACAGCCCTTTTATATAGCCATATAAACATATTTTCTCTTTCCTTCCCCTTTCCCACTCTCGGTTCTCTTTTTTTCTCTCATTCCTCTACCCCTCTTTGTCTCCCACTTTTAGAGCGTCATAGAGAAGAATCTGCAACTGGCGGCAACGTAAGAACTGTTCGACCATCTTTTTTTTTTCTTTTTTCTTTTTTAATAAAAATAGTTTGATTTATCATTTTCGTTTCATCTTATCTTCTGTAATCATCGTTGTAGATTCTAGGGTTTTTTTAGATTTTTTATCCCTTTACATTCTATTCTAATGAGATAAATATGTACTAGCTAAAGATTAGATATATATTTTAATCATGATTTTATATAATTGTAATTTGATATACTTAAACAAATTACTATTATTATTTTTTTCTTTTTTTTGTGATTAGTCAATTCAATCGCAATTGTTGTTACATATTTTTTGTTTCTGTAGAAAGTGAAATATAGGGGGAAATTATTATTTTTTTCCTAATTGAGAAGGATTGGGATGTGAGGTTTAATCACAAAAAAGTAAATGAATCAAGTAAGTTTGTAAAAGTTATGTAGGGCTGGGGTATGACACGTGGTTGGTTGTTATTGGGGGATATTTTTTTACACAAAAGGTATAAAATAACCGTTGGAGCTAAAAATAGGTAGTACAACATTTTTGTGTAAATCTATTCTGACACATCATATTTACACAAAAATATATACACAACGATTGGAGATGCTCTCTACGGGAACCAAAATAATAATAAGAAAATCTAACATTTCCAAAATGAATACAATGCTGCCATCACATAGTCCAAACAACCACGAGCAGCCAAAACGCATGAGTTAAGCTAAGTATGCCTAGATCAATAGCCTTTTGCAGTGACTTCTTCAATAGCCTCTTACAGATGAAAGCCCCGGTAACAGTCCATTAAGCAGAGCATGCCCAGATCAATGGCCTCTAACCATTTTGTTTTTCCTAGCCATACATTTTACAAAATTAATTAAACTTGGAGTAATCATAGTTAAATAATGTATAAAGAATAAGAAGTAACTATTCATATTAATTGTATTTGTAGGAAATAAAGTATTGCAATAATAACGGTGGAAGCGTATTCGGGTTACCTCAAAGTCGCTTTACCCGAATCGGAAACGAATCGTTGGATACTTCACATGCCGGCCAAGCCTCGATCAATCTTGCAGTGGAACTACATTATGTATAAAGTTGTTAATGGCAATGAATCTCTCTCTCTCTCTCTTTATATATATATATATATATATATATTGTCTTTGAAAAAGTAAACAAGAGATATTATTCAAAACCAATTAGGCGATGCCTGTATACATGATCATGGAAGACCCTGTTCACCAAGTAAACAATAACTAGCAAAGAAACCTATCCAACTTACAAGCATTTACCACAACCATCATTTACCCAAAGGGAGACACTAAGACATGAATAGAAGGTGAGAGCAATACCACTGGTAACCTCATACATCCAATGATAAAGATAGTTGTAAGGTAAAATAAATTTCTTCATAATTCAACACCACTAATTATTCAGTCAAATCTAAACCATTTCATAATTCTAAATTCACAAAAGAAAAATTCATTCAACGTTTGAAAGAAATATATCAAATCATTATTGTGACGGCCTAAGTTTTGATAAACCCGGTGCGTCAGTAATAACTAAGAGATGACCCGATGAAGGGTCCGAAATGAGGAAACGAATGATGAACAAGGTACAAGAAGAGAGAGGTTCTGGGTACCTGTTCTGCACTCAACACTGAAAACCCCTCGGCACTCAACACTGAGCACCCATTTGGCACTCACACAAGGTCGGACATTCTGACCTACATGGTCAGCCGTTCGGATGTTCGGTCCTTCGGACGTTCTGACCTACATGGTCAAGCGCTCGGACATTCGGTCCTTCGGACGTTCTGACCTACGTGGTCAAACGTTCGGACAAAAGGTTCAAGTGTTCAGCTTTCGGCCGTTCTGGCCTTCGGACGAAAGATTCAAGAGTTCGGCCTTCGGATGAAAGATTTAAGAGTTCGGCCTTCAGCCGTTCTGGCCTTCGGACGAAATATTCAAGTGTTCGGCCTTCGGCCGTTCTGGCATTCAGACTTACATAGTCAGACTTTCTGACAAAAGGTTCAAGTGTTTGGCGTTTTGACCTTCAGACCGCCGAACGACAAAACAGAAGAGAAAAATCAAGGCAACCTTATGCATACATCCCAAATGATCCATAATAAGTTTTTAAAAAAACTTATATACTTGTGTGAAATTTAACACTTATGGCCCTCGGCCTAATGTCATACATACAAAAATAGACATCTTCCAGTATTCTTTAATACACATTACACATCAAGAAAGCCATCTGAGCTTCTAAAATACCATACATCCATGGCGTACAAAAATATACATCAAAAGTAAGCATACTAAACATTTGCATGTCAAAATACACAAAAATGATCTAAATTGCTCATAAGCATTTAAGGATGATGAGCATCCGAGAACATAATCTCCTTACCTGTAAAATAACCCAAACGACTAGGGTGAGTAATCAAGTTACTCGTAGGAAGAAGCATATGCGTATACCCAAAAGTTTCAATATCATTGCAAGATCAATATAGACGAATACAAGGGATCATTCCTCCTAACATCTACGTTCATGGTGTTCTAAAGGATCATCTTAACCAGTATAAATGATTCTATAACAACACAATATCAACATGAATGTATTTAATAACATTAATTCGTCAGTAACCAAAATTACAAGTCACAATTTAACATTGGTTGTCAATTTGGAATTGAATGCGAAACTAAAACGTGAGAAGAACTTGGACATCAAATCCTGGAGTGAACCAAGACTTAAACGGTTATTCCCGGGCATTAACCCACTGGGAATACCACCCTAGTGCGCACTATACATGATGGGGAGAACTCGTACCTCCCGTACTAGAGCCAAACTCTAGCCATAGACTTGTAATAATGTCCCAAGAAAATCCACAATCATGATTAAGTTCAAAACTTATATCAACAATAGGTTTTATGACCTGTCATGCGTTCGTACGTCCTGACTTACTTGGTCAGACGTTCGGACGTTCGGACATTTGGTAGTTCGGTAGTTCAGCCGCTCTGACCGCCGAACAACAAAACAGAGAGCACATATGGGCATGCAAAGTACTTTCTCATCAATTAAATCATGCTTCAAAATTAAGCTTCATATATCATTAATAATCCTACACAAGGTAAATACATATCTGGGCATGTGAACCACTTTCTCATCAGTTAAACCATGCTTCAACATTAAGCTTCATATATCATTAATAATCCTACACAAGGCAAATACATATCATACATGCTTAAATCAGTAAATCCTAAGTCACATGTGAGGATTTCCTATGACATGCATGACTACGACATTTAAAAGCATGTACATAATATATATTAAACCACAAAGGATTATAAAACACTCAAAGTATAAAAATACTACCACCCCTACCTCAATAGAGAATTGAATCTCTATAATCTGAGCAACCAAGCTTTAAAATAAAAAACAATTCTAGAGCTTTGTAGAGGAGAGTGAGAGGAAACTTTTACTTCCCAAGGTTAAAGGTCCAAGGTGAGTGAAAGGAGGCTAAAATGATGGAATAAGCTCTAAGCCAAGCTTTTTCTTCACTGGAGCTAAGTTCGTGATGAGAGCTGAAAAGTACACTTTTATGAAGCTTAAAATGGGTTAAAAATGGATTATTAAGGCCTTTTTGGAGTCAAACTAAGTCTTGGCGATG
>JAOTQH010249163.1:0-12041 GCA_025631255.1 Cornus kousa | reverse complement strand
TTCCGTTGAGTCTTGGGACTTCTTAGGAAGCCAACTTTGTGTCTTAGGGATGATGTATATCTCTAGAGACCATGTTTCTCTCTAGCTTCCGTACTCTGGAATCATTATTAGATTTTCATTCGATTTATCATAGGACGCACTGGCCTAAAAACCAGGGCCGTCACAAACTTAGTGTATGGGTTTCGTTGGATTAGCCCTTGGGTACAATATATATAGCACCCACTTACAATATATATAGAAGTTGAGAAACCATTGACTTCTTTACTGGCTTGATTGATTAGGTCCGGGTCATGTTGGGTTTATTAAACTATTAATTCCTATGAACTACTTTGACTTCTGTAGCAAATATAGCAATATATATAGCAGTGAATTTTGTATATGCTGACTTTTGTAGGTTTGGATTAATTGGTTAGGTCTGGGTCTGAGGATACCCAAATTGACTTTAGTTGGGCGCTATCTAGACAACTAGGAACTGGTCGGGCAAGAGCAACCAGTCCAAACCAAGTCTTCATTAGTCAGGCCCAGGACTGGTATATCAAGTTGGAAACCCGATTTCAACTAAAGGAAATTGAGCCCATAATGGAGAGAACCCCAGAAGGTGAGCCCAATGTAAGGAATTAGTTAGGAAGCTTTTAGAAGATTCATAACAGTATATAAATAGACTATTAATAGAGGGAAAAAGGATTAAGAAAATTTCTTGAAGTGTAGAATTATCCTTTCCAAATAGAGAGTATTTTTCTTGCATCTTCAATGGTGCTATCCATGGGAACCGATGAAGATTGATTCATGTTAGATCAAGATTGATTCGATCAAGACTAATTCGTGAAGAATAAGCTTGATCTCTGGAAGTTGGAGTCAGATCGGCAAGGTTGTGATTAGTTTTGTAGAGTCTTGGTTCTAATTGATCTTTGGAGATTGGAATTGAATCTACACAATCGCGATCTGTTTGGCAAAGCTAGATCTAACATTTTTCTAACATGTTCACAGCAAAAAGGATTCCAATCTGGCCGGAGGAGATTGAAATTCAGCTAGTTCGAGGCTAAATCTAGTGCGTTTGCATTAGCAGAGTTTAGATCTGATCAGGAATTCACGGTTGATGACTCTGCTCTAATTAGGAATGATGGTAGGAGGTACGAGTTCTAATCCGCAGGAAAATGGCCAATAGACGAAGCTTGATGAGTTGATGAATGTGATTGAAGCTCTGAAAAGAGAGAATGTAGAGTTACGAGCTAGAATGGAGTGTCAGGAAACTTCGGCGATTCCAGGACCACCACTAGTAGGAGAAAGAGTTTTGCAACCCGATGTTGTTCAGTAACACTAGTAGGAAGGGAACAATCACGTGGATCTTCACTGTAAAGAGATCAGGCTAGGTGATTTACCATCAAACGTTCGCCGTGTGGATAACCGAGAAGGATCTATTCATTTGGATCTACACCATGAACAGATCAGGCGAGAGGAAGCTATGGCATTCGATTCGTATCAAGAAAGGGTGAGGCGAGAAGAAGCCATGGAGTTTGGTCACCATAAGGCTACGTCACCGTGGCAAAAGAAGTTCATGGAGGAAAGATTATTCGATCCGCCATACCGACCTTCGATGACGATGTACGATTACAGAAGTTTGGATAGGAGATTTATAGATCAAAGGATTCTTGCAAGGTTTTTGAGGGAGAATGAGGCCCTCCGTTCAGCAATACGAACAGTTGATTCACCATTTACAAAGCCTATCCAAAGGATAGCTTTTCATTACCAAAGATTGATCAAATGGTGGATGCCACAACTGGGTATCAACAGCTAACCTTTCTGGATGCTTATTCAGGCTATAATCAAATCTCTATGGATCTGAACGATAAGGAAAAGACTTCCTTTGTTACTGAATGAGGGATCTTTTGTTATAAGGTCATGCCATTCAGTTTGAAGAATGCCGAAGCCACTTACCGAAGGCTGGTCAGTAAGATTTTCAAAAGTCAGATGGGAAAGACCGTGGAGGCTTATATTGATGACATGGTGGTAAATATTAAAAAGATGGACAACCATTTGCTACACTTGTAAGATGTGTTCGGAGTGTTGAGAAAGTACGGAATAAAGCTGAACCCAACCAAGTGGTCGTTTGGTATAGGTTCTGGGTAGTTCCTGGGGCACATGGTCAACAATAGAGGGATTGAAGTCAGCCCAGCCCAAGTGGAAGCTCTGCTAAAAAATGCAAAGCCAAGCACCGTAAAGGAGGTGCAAGCTCTCACCGGACGAATAACGGCACTGAGTCGATTCATTTCTATCTTATCAGACCGCTACAAGCCATTTTTTGGTACGATAAGAGGCCATGGAAGGCAGTCCTATGGGGATGAGCAACGAAAAGCATTGAACAGGTTGAATGAGTATATGCAGAACCCTCCAGTCTTGTCTCCCCTAAAACCGAGTGAAAAGCTTTTCATGTACCTTGGCGTGTTCAGCATTGCAACAAATGCCGTTTTGGTGCGGTGTGAGGAAGGTAAGCAATCTCCAATATTCTATGTTAACAATGACTGAGCCAAAAAGAAGGTATTTAAAGGCCAAGTGAGTGATCCTGTCATTGGTGAACGCAAAGAGAAAACTGAGGCACAATTTTGAATCCCATCCTATCATCGTTCTGACCACTTTTCCTTTAAGGATAATCCTGCATATGGCAGATCTATCGGGAAGAATGACAAAGTGGGCCATATAATTGAGCTCATTTGATATAACGTATGAACCCATAACGGCTATTAAAGGACAAGCGATGGCTGACTTCCTGCTGGAATGTGATGTAGAAGACATAGAAGAAGACCTTGGAAGCTTTTCATGGAAGTTTTTCATTGATGGTTCTTTAAATCAAATGGGGGTAGGAATCGGGATCAAACTGCAGAAGCCAGAAGGCACCACTCTGAGTCAAGCAGTCAGACTTGAGTTCAGAGCAAACAATAATGAGGCAGAATATGAAGTATTGCTTGCTTGACTGAAGCTAGCCATAGAACTAAAGGTCAAAAGTCTAGTTGCTTTTAGTGATTCACAACTGGTCGTTCGGCAGATAACTGGGGAGTACAGAACCAAGGATAAAACAATGGAGGCATATCATTCGGTTGTTATGCGTGAGGCATGTAGCTTTGATGAATCGAGTTCATTTAATTGCCAAGAGAGCATAACGACGATACTGATTGATTGGCCTATAGTGCGTCAAGTTCTGGAGAAATACTGGCAAGGGTGATTCTAGTTGATGTGTTACATCAACCATCTATCTTCGAAGAACTATCTAACTCAGATCCTCAACAAGTAAATGTCATACCATATGAGCCGAGTTGGATCGATCCAATCATGAATTTTATATGAGACAGTGTGCTGCCCGAACGAAGGGATGAAACAAGGAAGATCATATTGAATGCTGCAAAGTATGCCATTGTACATAACCAATTGTATAGAAGGTCTTTCTCAGGTCTGTACTTGAAATGTGTTACCCCCATAGAAGCTAGGCAGATCTTGCGAACTATCCACGAGGGTGTGTGTGGCAATCATTTAGTTTGGACCATTGATTCACCAACCACCAGAAGACTTGCACGTAATGGCCAAACCATGGCCTTTCATGCAATGGGGGATGGATGTGGTTGGCCTACTGTCGACCACCAGATCACAGAACAAGTACGTTCTGCTTGCGATAGATTATTTTACCAAATGGGTGGAGGTAGAATCGTATCCCAGTGTAACCCAGACTCAAGTAATACGTTTCACTTGGAATAGTATCATTTGTTGTTTAAGTGTGCCAAAATCGATTGTTATGGACAATGAGACTAATCTCGACAGTAAACAAGTGAGGGAATTGCTAGAAGAGTATGGAATCAATCATAAGTTAGCAGTGGTTAGCCATTCGTAGGCAAATGGTCAAGCTAAAATTACGAATAGAATAATCTTTGCTTGTATCAAGAAAAAGCTTGAAGATGAAAAAGATAAGTGGTTAGATGAGCTTCCAAACATCTTATGGGCTTATACAACAACCCCAAGGTGACCGACCGGAGAAAGCCCATTCTCTATGGCATACGGCACTGAGGCGGTAATACCAGAAGAGCACTTAGTTCTAACTGTTCGAAGCTTGGCATAGAATCAAGAGCAGAACGATAGTATGTTCAAATTTAATCTTGATTTGCTAGAAGAGAAAATGGATGCAGTAGCAATAAGGCTCTCACCATATTAGCAAACGCTTATGAACAGTCACAATAAAAAGGTGAGGCATAGAGATTTTGCACCTGGTGATTTAGTTCTGAAAAAGAAGGTGGGAATTGTCAAGAAGAAGATGTCACCCTGAGAAGGTCCATAGAGAGCTGCAGAAGCCATTGAAAAGGGGGCATATGTCATGTAGACTGCGGCTGGAAGGTTGGTCAACAAACCATAAAATGCCACGTCTCTAAAAAGGTACTACCAGTAGAAAATTAAATTCCATTTTGAACAATGTTCATTTTGAGTCATGTACTTACAGATGTATAGAATTTCCAGGATCTATAAAAGAGGTCATTTTGTTTCAAAAAATTGATTGAGCAAAAAACACTTAGCCAAGTAAGTAGCAAATGGCACTACGAGCCGACCGCCAAACACTTGCGCAAAAATAAAAAGTTAAGTGGAAAGTGCCATTCTAGCCAAGTGCCAAACACTTAGCCAAGTAAGTAGCAACTAGCACTACGAGCCGAATGCCAAAAACTTACGCAAAAATAAAATAATAAAAAAATGTCAAGTGAAAAGTGGCAATCTAGCTGAGCGCCAAGTATTGAGCCAAGTAAGTGTCAAATGGCACTACGAGCCGAACGCTAAGTACTTGCGCAAAAAAAAAAAGTTAACTGGCAAGTGGCTTTCTAGCTGAGCACCAAACACTTAGCTAAGTAAGTGGAAACAGGCACTACGAGCCAAATGCCAAAAACTTGAGCAAAAAAAAAAAAAAAAAAAAAAAAAAAAAAAAAAAAAAAGGAAGGAGGTCAAGTAACAAGTGGCATTCTAGCCGAGCACCAAGCACTTAGCCAAGTAAGTGGCAAATGGCACTACGAGACGAATTCCAAACACTTACACAAAAACAAAAAGTTAAGTGGCAAGTGGCTTTCGAGTCGAGTGCCAAGCACTTTCACAAGTGAGTGGCAACTGGCATTACGAGCCGAATGCCAAAAAGTTGCACAAAAATAAAATAAAAAGTCAGGTGGCAAGTGGCATTCTAGCCGAGTGCCAAACACTTAGCCAAGAAAGGCACTATGGGCCAAACGCCAAAAAATTGCGTAAAAAAAAAATAATAATAAAAGTAAAAAATAAAAAATAAAAGTCAAGTGCGAAGTGGCATTCTAGCCAAGTGCCAAGCACTTAGCCAAGTGATTATAAGCCGAACGCCAAACACTTGCGCAAAATGAAGACCAAATAGAAAAATTAAACTATCAATACATTCAAGCACAGGTTGGAGTATGGAAGCTTTGCAAAATAAAGTTGTCATTTCATTCATCATAAAATAATTTTTGGAGTACATGGAGTGACATTGAAATGAAAGGAAATAATTATGAAAGTCAGCAACACTATTCTGCTACGTCCTCTCCTATGCCAGATCCATTGCCTGCCACATCATCACCAACTGGCGTAATATCTCTCTGTATTATTAGCTGCTTCACCATCTATGGAGGGAGAGTCAAGGTGGATGATCCCCTCAGACAATAGAACTCTGTCAGAGGCAGCAGATGTAGGAGTAATGGTGGTAATGGAAAGAACGTTCAAAGGACAAGTACGTGGGATCACCCCTGAAGCTACTATCTCATTGCACTTGACGAATATGTTTTTAGTAGGGGTTGGGAGTGGATCCGTGTAAGTGTTCGGCGGGTTAATATCCAAAGAGTCATCCAGTTCGTCCGGACCTTCATAGGAGCTAGATTCGCCTTCAGGAGAAAAACGGTCAATAAAACTATCTCTGTACCCCTAAGCATATCTAAGAGCCCCTATCCGAGTGAAACGAGCATGGAGAGCTCTTATGCCACCATTAACTTTGCCAATGACATTCATCAGAGCGGTGTGCTCATTTAAGAACTTCTCTTCAGAATTGGAACGGGACAACCATTCTGTAATTAGAGAACGCTGAAGATCCCCCTTCTCGGCTCTCAAAGCATTTCTCTCGATTTGTAGAACATTCTTCTCAATCTTCAAAATGTCCAGCTCATCCTAAAGAGAGTCTCGCTCATTCTTTAGGGCATCCCTCTCAACCCTTAAAGTATTAATCTCCTTCTTTGATTCATTTAGCTTAACCAGTAGCTCAGTGTTTTTGGCTTTGGTTATTCTTTCTGATTCAACAGATCTTTTGAGACCAGCAGAGAGGGATTTAATTTTCTTGTTTGCATGCTCAATACTCTTCTAGAATATGAACATCCCAAATAGAGTCTGCACAAAGACACAAATGTTTTTGAAAGTGCAAATGATAGATAATCAGAATAGGAAGAACAAAGGAAGTAAGGTACATAGTATAAAGAAAAAAGAAGAGAGACGAAACTACCTCAACAGCAGCTGCAAGGAAGCGCTAATACATCTCATTAAAGGTCAGTTTGTTCTAAACCTCCAAGTCCTTAGGGATCCAGAGGCCTTTGTAGAAAGCGAATGAAGTGACTAGGTCTTTGAACAAAGAATCTGTGGGAGTAACGATTAACCCGTCCTCATGTCTTAGCAAAGGATGCCATGGAGCCGTTGTTGGTGAAGAGGTAGAGGTTTTGGCTACTGCACCCTCTGGAATGGTCATCTGAGGGGAAGGAAGAGTCGTGGTAACCCTGAAAGATTGAAACCTTTGGGCCGGAGGAAGAGAACTCTGATCATGGCTGCCTTCAAGCTGAGGCCTCTTGCCCAAGCTTTTCTCAGAAAGGTTAGTTCAGATAGGGGAGGATTCCTCAACATCCTGAAAGGATCCCTCGACGTTCTGGGAGACAGGTGGAGAAGTTTCATGTGGAGCATCTAAGGGATCATCATTCGGCAAGGTTGCCTAAACTCCGACTGAAATGGATGCAGAAGGTTTGGTGGTAGGGTACTCAGAGTTTTTAGCTATAACTGGAACGGCTGGAATGGCCACTGAAGTGATAGGAGTAGCTGCGGGAGTGGTTACAGAATGCTTCCTCCTACTGAAAGAAGTATTTTGGATATTCTCCATGGTGGTTCCAAGGATAGATATGTCAGAGAGGTTGTTCGGTGTGAGTAGGTCTGTAGCTGAGGGGATGTTATTTAGAACTCTTTCCTTTAGAATGTCAAGCCTGGCCCTGCAAATGCTATAAACCAATTTGTCATGCTGAATACGAAGGCATTTACAAAGAAAATTATAGAAGCAAGGAAGGCAAGTTTCACAGTGGCAGTCAATCGAATGTTTCCTAAATTTCTTGTATTAGGGGATAGAGCACTCTCCAAAAGTGGTCGGGATAGGGAAGGTCTGAGCGAATAGAGTTCGTCAATTTCCACTGACGCCAATTAGGTTCTTTCTCCAACCCTTTTCAGTTGAGAGCTTGTCCATACAGATAAATCGCTTCTCAATGGGAAAGAAGTGAAAGTACATTTTCTTGGTTCTGATTTTGGTAACTCGGTAGCAAAGAAAAAGATCTATGATATCTAAGTCAAGATCCCTGTCATAATTTAAAATCAAAAGGACCGATATTACCCTAAGGAAGTTTGGGTTAACCTGAAGAGGGGAAAGCCCTAATTTATTGAAGACATAACAAAAGAACGGGTGTAAAGGAAATCTAATCATATTTAAGTGAAAAGCCGAGAAGAGAACCTCCCCTGGAAGGAGGTCCTCACCAGAGCTCTCATCCATGGGATAAATCCTAAGGGAGATATCGTTAGGAATGTTGTTCCTCGAATGAAGGTTCTCTAAGTCAGGAGCAATAGCAATGGCGGAAAAGATTTCCAATTTTAAACTTTCTTTTTGTCGAGAAAAATACTAAGGAACAAAGTTCTTGACAAAAAATAGCAAGGAGTGGGAACTAACCTTAGAAAGGAGGTGTGTAAAGTACCCCAAGACAAAGCAAAAGTCGAAGAATCGCAAAGGAGAAACCCACCAGAGAAAGCAGGGGAAGCTCGCCAGAGAATACTAGTAGTTGATAGAGATAATTGAAGAAGATGATGCTTGAGGATGAAAGTGAGAAAGATAGAAGGAAGATAAAATGTAGGAGCCTGGGTTTTTAAAGTGAAAGTGATTCAATATCCAAGGAACTACGACAGTAATGATGCAGCGGGTCTCAAAGCGTGGATCTCTAAGCCAACCGTTTTCTTTCCCGCGTTACCGCCTCAGGCCGTTATGTCATGATTGTGTCATTTTAATAATCTCACCCTAATTAATTAGGGAGAGATTATGGGAGCAGATGAGGATACCAAAAATGACCTAGGCCATGCACTATCCAGACTGCTAAGAACGGGTCGGGCAAGAGCAACCACTCCGAACCAAGTCTTCATTAGTCAGGCCTAGGACCGGGATATCAGGTTGGAAGCCCGATTTCAGCTAAAAAAAAATTGGGCCCATAATCAAGAAGTTAATTAGGAAGCTTCTAGAAAATTTGTAACAATTTATAAATAGACTGTTAATAGAGGGAAAAGGGGTTAGAAAAATTTCTTGAAGTGTAGAATTTTCCTTTCCAAATAGAGAGTATTTTTCTTGCATCTTCAGGGTCATTCACAATTTATTGAACTCTTAATTCCTTTGAACTACTTTCACTTCTTTAGTTTATGTAGCAATATATATAGCAGTTAATTTTGTATATGCTGACTGTTGTAGGTTTGGATTAATTGATTAGGTCCGGGTCATTCACAATTTATTGAACTATTAATTCCTATAAACAAATTTGACTTCTTTAGTACATATACTAATATAGATAGCAGTTAATTTTATATATACCGATTCATAATGGTTATTCACAATATATTGCACTTTTAATTATTATGAAGTAGTTTGACTTTTTTAGTGTAATAATAAACCATATATATAGCAGTGAATATTTAATAAACAATAAATACGAAACGTTGTTTAAAAACCTATTTGAATAGGTGTCCCATTAATAAGAAACCATCCAATAGTTTGGATAAGAAGTGACCCAGTAGCAATTAATTTTGTATATATCGAATCATGAAGGTATGAAACGTTGTTTAAAAATGTATTTAAATAGGTGTCCTATTAATAACAACCTACCCATAAATACAAAAAAGAATTGAAAAGTATTACGTTTACAAAGCAGTGATCCAATGGATACAGAAACGCAACATTGGATTGGCGATGTCATTCTAAGAATTGATGCTTTATGTTTTAACAATTTGAACGACAAGCATAAGTGGTCAATTCTTATTTTTCACTACCCATGTATGACAGAATATATATTTCAATAAAGGTTTGAACTGGAATTTACATATCATGTTGAAGGGAAATGGAAGAACTTGGAAATGCATTGTAAACGATGACATGGGAAGGTTATGGTGTAGTAGAGCATGTAATTGGAATTGAGGGGCTATAATACGTAATCGGAGATAGGTGTACGTATATAAAACATAGCTTTCAGTCTAGGAATTATGATGCAAGGTTTATAAGAGGAGTGGTACATGTCATAAGATTCAATTCTTTATTTATTTAAAAATCAAAGTTCTGTATAATAATATCATGCCAACTTCTATTCGTATTATCATAGATGGATTGGATTGTTTTCAACAAACGTAGAGGCTTGGCAGAGGCTTGGCATTCCTGCCTCAAAATGCGTTTCAGTCGTTATATGCTATGTGCTTTGCATTACTTTTTTCTGATGATGATGAAAAGGAGGCCGGAATTCATTTATTAAATTTGTTATGGAGAAATGAGCATTGAAGATTGCCCAGAATTTTTTTTTTATATTAATTAAGAAACAAAACTGTGCGAATGCTAGATTCTTTGAATATGTTCCTCAATATTGTCCGCAAGGCAACCACATTAACTTGCGATGCTGGATTTTGAACGAGGATGTCATAACTTGCCATCGTTGTTAATGTGATTTAAATGTCATGTTGTTTCAAGGAAACTTTCAACAAATTACATTGATGGCTTATTTTAAATGTGATGTTATGTACGTAAGTGTTGGGATGTTGTTTACGTAAGGATTGGACTTTTATGTACGTAAGTCTTGGGGTTTAATGTACGTATATATTGGGATTTTATGTACGTATGTATTGGGATGTTATGTACGAATAATGTTGACAATTTCACCTTCCTATTTATTTCCTAAATATTTTATTGGACAATATTAGAGTTAAATTTTGAAATTCAAATTTGAAATTCTTACCATTCTGTACTTTGATTGGCATTACTATTTATGGAGTCCTATAAATCATGACATCCCAAATTTACTTCAAATCAATTACAGTTATATTATTCTCCTATATGCAGATAGACTCCTATATTTCGTAAACTAGAAAGTGTTCTTTAAAATCCCATAACTGATGATTATCAATGGCCACCTACACTAACAATCATGGAAATTGCAGATCACTCTGGCCATCTAATGTTTAGAATACAGTAAGGGATTACCTCTCTTAATTTATGAAATCTATTTACTTAATTCAAATAATTTTTACTTCCTCCATGATGAAATTGAATTTTTCCCTTTTTTTTGGAACAAGGTTTAGTGAAGCCTTATTTAATGTGTTCATTCCCCTTTATTCAGGCTACATCTGCATCAGGCACATGGCCTATTAACTTACCTGATATAAGGTATATGAATACACTTTGTTGGTATCAGAGACGGTAGATGTCAAAATTACAGAAAACCAAAATGCTAACAAAGGAAAGTTATATTATGTATGTTCAAAACAACAATATGAACGTTGCGGATTCTGGGAATGGTGCCATCCTATTTCTTCTACTAGATTTGATCAATCTTCAACTTTCTTTACATGTCAACCACAATACTTACCAACCGGGTAGTCCATGGGAGATCACATTAATTTAGTGGATGAAGTTGAGGAACTTAAATCTGAAACCTGAGACCTTGCTTCAACTGTGAGACTCATCCAAGCACGTAGTACATTGGTTAAGCTACTGGCAATATTAACCCTACTTATGACTATCTTATGTTTTGTGTTAACTGTATCTATTTTACTTTGTATGTAAGGTTTCAGTTGTAAAGTCTGATCCCTCTTTGTGGTTATGAACCAACTTTTGTCTTTAATATAACAAGTGATATTGACCCATCGAATTTATGTTTCTTTGAACACTGCAAATTTCATATATGCATTGTAATGGTAAGCTATTTTTGTACTGATGAAAATTGTAGGATTTACAGTATGAAATGTTTGGATCCATCTTATGAAACAATTGAGATGTACATGAGGAAAATATTGAGATTTACACTAGGAAAATGTTGCGATTCCTTTTAGGAAAATGTTGGGATTTACAGTAGGAAAATGTTGCGATTCATTTTAGGAAAATGTTGCGATTTACAGTAGGAAAATGTTGTAATTCATTTTAGGAAAATGTTGGGATTCATCTTACGAAAATTTTGGGATACAAAGTAGGAAAATGTTGGGATTTAAAGTAGGATAATTTGGGGATTTAAAGTAGGATAATGTTGGGATTCATCTTACGAAATTTTTTGAATACAAATTCGGAAAATGTTGGGATTTATAATAGGAATGTGTTGGGATTCATATAACACAACTATTGATATGTACATTACAAAAATGCTGGGATTTATAGTAGGAAAATGTTGCGACTTATCTTAGGAAAATGTTGGGTTTCAACTTAGGAAAATGCTAGCATATACAGTAGGTAGATGTTAGGATTTATAGTAAGAAAATGATGGGATTTTCATTATAAAAATGTTGGGATTTATATTACGAAATTATTAGGATACACAGTGGGAAAATGTTGGGATGTTGCGAAAGAAAAAGTTGGGATGCACTTCAACTACTACAACAGTTTACTTGTGATGTACTGTGATAAATGATGATGGAATTTATAGTATATTATACAAGGTATTAGAGCATCTCTAACGATATGTTAAATAACCCTTTTGTGTAAAATATACACTGCCACATAT
>JAOTQH010249152.1:0-12044 GCA_025631255.1 Cornus kousa | reverse complement strand
GAATTAGATAAAATTTTATTACTAAATGTTAAACACTAAAAATTTAAAAAAATATTTATTTTTTAATTATTACTTAAAAATTTAATAATTTAAAATTCAGTTCTTAAAATTTTCAGTACATAATTTTTAATTTTGTCAAGCGGTACCTTAATGTTTGTTAGAACTGAAAATTTTATGTATTGAAATTTGTAAGGGATAATTATCATTTTTAGTGATATTTAAATTACGTTATCAAATGTATTTAATTAAATAAGTGCTTAATTTATTCAGAATTAAACACTGAATTGAATTTTTAATTAATATTTTTACATGAGAGTCGTACCAGTATGTTATTCATGTTAGACATTAACTATTCTCAAATATGTGTTCAATACTTTATATAATTGTTGATAAATAAAAATAAATAAATATTATTATTTTAAACACTTAACCACACTTTGTTGGCACTTCTCAGATACTTAAGTCGATAATTTCTATTGATTCTAACATTTTTGATACAAATTTATTTAATAATATTGAAAATAATATGCCACGATGTTCAACTTTATTTTTTTAAAAAAATTGTCATTTCAAATATATGATTATAAGTAAAATATAAAAATGATACTTGTAAATTTAAAACAAAAACCTTACTTTGACAAGGGTAATATTGTAACTTAAATTTTTTATTATTGTTTTACTTTTATTCATTTCTCTTATTGGGTTATACTTGGAGGAACGATAATTTGTAAAGTATCACCCATCAACTTTTAGCAATTGAACAAAAAAAAAAAAAATTGGGAATCAACTTGATCTTATAATTTAACAAGTTGACAAGAGAATTGAAGAAATAGTAAGGATTAAATAGCGTCAAATAACACAATGGCCTGTGTAGCCAGGGCAAAGTGAAAGGCATGAGTGTCAATAATGACGTATAAATTGTATAGATGTGCCAATAATGACGTATAAATTGTGAGATTATTGAATTAAATTTTCAAACAGTAGCTTTACAAGGGAGTCATGTTGTTCGTGTTAGAAATTAACTATTATCGAATACGTGTTCAACATTTTATATACTTGTTGATAAATAAAAATAAATAAATTTTATTATTTTAAACACTTAATCACACTTTGTTGGTACTTCTCATATACTTAAATCCATAATTTCTAACGTTTCTAATACGAATTTATTCAATATTATTGAAAATAATATGTTCAACTTTTTCTTTAAAAAAAATTGTCATTTCAAATATATGATTCCAAGTAAAAAATAAAAATGATACTTGTAAATTTAAAACAAAAACATTATTATGACAAGGGTAATATTGTAACTTAAATTTTTTATTATTAAAAAGTATTCCTTCCATTTATATCAAACCAACCGCAAATATTCATATCAATAAAAAATAAAAAGAAATAAAAAGCGGTACCTTGCAACCGCAAATTGTGAGATTTCTATCTGTAGACTGTAGTAGTGTTGTTACAAGTTTATCATTCATTTATGGGTTACTGGTTGGGTGCTGGTGTGGATGAAGAGAGGCCAGTTAATTAGCCCAGCGAAGACCATGCAACTATATTTTTTAGAAGACGGGATGGGCTCATAGAGGTTGTCTCATTCAAACCTTTCGTTGGGCTGGGATGATAGAAGTTGTAATCACGTTGTCCATCTCGTTAGCAGATGGGCTGAAGTGTCCTCTTTGGCCCTTTTGTTCCGTAGCTCTTCTTTTGCTTGAGAAAATTATTACATAATCTCCACTAATTACTAATTAACAAGTAATTAAAATAAATAAATAATAAAGTTACACATTTGCTTACTTGTTAATTAGTGATTGGTCCCGAGACTATCTACTGAGGCTATTTAATTTCAAAAATTGGCCTTTGGGCCCTAGCATGTTTACTGTTAATTCCTTATACACAATTTATTGGGCTCAGATATGTTTTGTCCAATTTAAAGCCCATAACTAGGTTTAACCCTAAGCTTTTCAAAAACCCTCTGAGAGTAGGCTTAGAGATGACTAAGACATAAAGTGATACCATCTTATCCTTATAACCAATCCAACAGTGAAAAGGTTGGAAAGAGTAGCAACATTTTTCAACTGAATCTACTTTTCCATCCTATTTGCTAAAGAGTTGTACCAAGCTGACTAGGACTAAAGGCATATAAGTATATCTATAAGTCCATGTGCAGAGAATTAGTTTGGTTGCGCATTATCATCAGTTGAAATTAATTGTTACATGTATAATTCAATCGACATTATAATATCTGCGTGACCATCAAATGTCACAATTATTGATGTTGGATGAAAGCGACGTACTAAATTATTATACACGATTTCATTTGTTTAGAATCCAGTTGATCTGATCCAGAAACATAAAAAAAATATCAATCATATATCATGTCAAAGAAGCAGTTAGAATTAACGGACACTGTTGTATCTTTATATCATCTAGAGATGAGAATTTTTATTTTTATTTTTTTAATAAAAAAATTATTAGATAGTCTTCAATTCTGTCAATATAATTTATATGTAAATAGTTGAGTTTTATTTATTATTTTATTTTATTTTAATCATGTGATAATTTGTTATTGGTCGGGATTAATGGTCGAGGAACATACCAGGATGAGAATTTATTGTGTGGTTCAAGGTGAACGTTAACAAAATAAGAAAAAAAAAAATTGACATTAGCAATAAAATAACTATCCAATTACTGGTTGACAACTTGACATAAGCAAAAAAAAATTGGTTGAGTGAAATTACCACATATACAATTGGGTGAGTGTACCACACAGAGGGTATTGTAGACAAATTCTTAAAAAATTGATTCTCGAAAGTGTTAACATTACACTAAATTAAGATTAGAGGGTGTCGACTGAATGGGAGAGTATATAAATAGGGGTTGATGTGATATTTATCAAAACTTTGTATTATTGGCCAACTTTGCTCTTTTATCAATGGAGGGCTTCCCTTTCTCCTCAAATATAAAACCTCAATGCTTCTGTATATCATACTCATAACCCCTCCAGAAATGCCCCTTTTCGCCCGCTTTACAGAGGTCCGATTTTTATTTTCACTATTCATTTATATATATCTGTGTGTGCGCCTTTGGATATTGTAATTAATATTGAATTTGGTTTTTGTAAATCTTTTTGTTAAATTAATTGGTTTTGCGTAATGGGGGTTTCATTTCAGGTGATTTTTGAGGACGCATGCACAAAGAGTATATATGTATATAAGAATTTACATTAAAGGAAATGGAGAGCGGTTTGGAGTCCCAGATGACCTCTAATGGGTCGGAAGAAGTATATCTCATGGATATGGGATCGGGGAATTTCGGGTATTTCTTAAAAAAATCATTCATTTTTAGATCACACTTTCGGTGTGCGCATTCTTAGATTTTTATTTTCCATCACCATTCATTTTTGCTTTCTTTGTTAAATTTTCAGGTGCTCACATTACAGAAGAAGGTGCAAGATCAGAGCGCCTTGTTGTGACGAGATATTTAGCTGCAGACATTGCCACAACGAAACAAAGGTGATCCTTTTCTTTTCTTTCCATTTTTTTAATTTTTCAAGTTATTATTATTATTTTTTTAAAAATCATTATTTGATTTTGATTGTTGAGTGTAATCAAAATTAAACATTGCTTACTGCGAAGATCACAAATCTTACATATTTTTTTTTTTTTTTCAACAGAATTCATTGGAAGTCGATCCTTTCAGTCGGCATGACATTCCTCGCCATGAATTAAAAAGGGTCAGTTCTTTTCTATAATAATTCTATTGGATGAAATGGAGTTCTGAATTTCATTTGATAGTTTTTTTATTTTTTATTTTTTATTCAAATTATTATGATTACGTTGTATTACTTCTGGTGTTATGGTAATAGGCTTGACTTTTGGTTTCAGTTCATTAAGTCTCTTTTGTTTCTCTATGAGACCTTTGGTTATATTTTGCAATTCCCAGGTTTTTTATTTTTATTTTTATGATTTATTAAAGAAATACTTTTAATAGTTCACTCATTTATATTGATATTTCTCTTAATTAATGCATGAATGAAATTTTTTCTTAAAAAAAAAATAAAATTGAAATGGGGTTCTGAATTTCATTTGATAGTTATTTTTTAATTTTCAATTTTTTTTTTTGTTTTTTTGTTGGTGTTATGGTAATAGGCTTGACTTTTGTTTTCAGTTCATTAGCTCTCTTTTGTTTGGTTCTATTTTTCAATTCCTGAATTCCCGGTATTTATTTATTTTAATTATTATTTGTTAAAGAAATATTTTTCATACTTCACTCATTAAAATTTATATTTCTCTTAATTAATGCATGAATGAAATTGTCACTCAAAAGAAAGAATGAAATACTAATCCAGCTTTATATTTGTTCTGTACTTGTCTTTCAGGTCATCTGCTCATTGTGTAACACAGAACAAGATGTGAGTTAACTTATTAAAAACTCAAACTGATTAAGTACCAATACTAAAATTTAAATATAGTTGTTTCTTATTTTCCCCAAACTTTAATCACAAGGGAGAAAATTCTAGCAATAAAAAGATTTGGTTTTTGATCTTTCTTTATTTCATTCAGGTACAACAGAAATGCTTTCATTGTCGGGTTTTCATGGGGAAATACTATTGTTCAAAATGCAAATTCTTTGATGACGATGTAAGCTTGAAAAAATTAATTCTTGACCATCGAGTCCTGGTTGTTATATACTTGCTAATGATGCAATATGATTTCTATCTCTAGGTTTCGAAGAATCAATATCACTGTGATAAATGTGGAATCTGCAGGTTAAAATCTCTTCCACATTACTTATTTTTCTCTCTATTTCTTTTACAATTTGTATAGTTTTCCATGCACTAAACGAAAGAAAAACCTCAGACTCAGATCCCATCATCTACTGGGGTCGGCTATGCAACTTATTTTTTGGCATTATTTCAATTAAACCATTTGCTCATTTTTGTCATTATCGTAAAACCTTTGACTTCTTGTGCTTTTCCTTTTTATGAATCACATTATCTTTGATGCTCATGGATAACCATCTTTAATGACCAATAATTTAGTGTTTAGGAGCTATAGTTCTTCGTGCAATTTTCTTGTATCTAAATGTTTTCAATTGTTTATTGCAATGCAGAACTGGAGGCAAAGAAAACTTCTTTCATTGTAATAAATGTGGTAAGATTATGAACATTAATTTTCTGTGAGCTCAATTTTTATTTTTATTTTTAAATTCATTTTTCAAGAGTTGAAGCCTGGGACGTCTGTGATTACTGTTTCAGGATGTTGCTATTCAATGTTGTTGAAAGATTCTCATGTTTGTGTGGAAAGAGCAATGCACCATAACTGTGCTGTTTGTTTTGAGGTAAACTTAAAATGACTTGAAAGATACAAAACAAATATGCAAAATGCTGCTATTGCTGAGATTTTCCATTTATTTTTGCAGTATCTTTTCGATACAACAAAAGACATTACTGTCTTGCCTTGCGGGCACACTATACATTTGGAATGTGTTAAGCAGATGGAACAACATTTCCAGTAAGCATTTTATTTATTATAGTAGTATTTTTTTTTTCATTTTCTCTCCCTCATTTTTGGGTAGTATCAAGCTATTGTTCATTCTATTTTCCTATTTTTTGGTCATTAATGTTTTGTGAGCGCAGGTATGCATGCCCCGTTTGCTCAAAGTCATACTGTGATATGTCCCGTGTGTGGCAAAGACTTGATCTGGAGGTATGCAGATTATATACACTGCTTACTCAATTTTAAGGAGATTTAGTATATGCTCATACCCTGAAGAAAGTCTTGGCTTTCTTCGAACTAATCTGTATTGTAAATCTGAAGGTTGCTTCGACACCCATGCCTCAAATATATCAAAACAAGATGGTAAGGAAGAGTGATATATTAGATAACATTTGACTTCCTAAATCTAGGGTTGTTATATCAACTAATATATCTACAATTTGGTTGTTCATTAGGTTTGGGTACTTTGCAATGACTGTGGAGAAACAGCTGAAGTAAATTTTCACCTTGTCGCGCACAAGTGCCCAAAATGCAACTCCTATAATACCAGGCAGACACGAGGTGGCTCTTCCTCATGCTCATCAAGCATCATCGGGGAGATGGTGAGATGACTGGCTTTTCAACTATGACCTTGGAAAAAGATTTTTACTTCATGGTAAGTGCTTTAGATAAGCACTACAATGGAGCAAATTTTATTTGTTGTGCGTCTTGAAAATGGCATGGAGATCAATTTCTTCATTAATTTCACTTCTTATTTGTGCTCATCTGTATCACTAGTAGATATAGTTAGTCATTATCGTCGGAAGGACACACTGTCCATTGATTGTACCATGCTAGATGTTTCCCACAAAGGGCGTAAGTTCGTAGCATAAGTAATTATATTAAACCTCCAAGATCTTTGAACTTTAGCATTTAGGAAACAATGTTATGGCTAAAGCTGAATGTGATCTTATTTTTCAAGTTTCTTAAATTAGTAATGAAAGTTGTTATTTTGTTATTTTTTTTTTTTTTTTGATAAGTAGTAATGAAAGTTGTTATTAACTTTGTTCCCTTTTGCTATCACTGACCTGACCTTTTACAAGCACCATCTTAATACTATAATCACATTTATTTTGCCCCCAACAGTTTTGATCCATAAACATGTCCAAAAAAATGTGAGAAACATTGGAATTTTATTTGTATGAAGACCAATAGGTACAAGACTATATAGTTGAAAAGGAACTTCCACTCATATCCTATCCCATTAAAGAAGATTAGTGTTACATCAAACCATAGAGGTGTATCTCTCGTCGATTGAGTGGTTGCAATGGTCTTGCATTGCTCTGTGCGTACTGCAACAAAATCAACCACCAACAATAAGAAGATATCTTATTCCCATTTAAACCTATAATTAGGTGCAGAACATGATATGTCACGAGAACTCCTTATTCTAAGTTCGTTCATCGTTGTCTAAACGAATGAAAATAAAGTTACACAAGCTGTAGATATATACGTACATCATGAACTGTGTCTCGCAGGAAGTTGATTTGTTCTTGTGAAACAGTTGCCACCTGAGGTCAGTCAAATTTAGTTAATTAAAGATCTAATATTGATATATTTTTGTGACCAAGAAGTGATTGGAGATTGAGTTTTGGTTTAATGAGACATATAATATTACCTCTTCATTGATGATCCAAATAACATCTTCAGAACAAGGGGGTACAGTGAGTGAACCAGTGTACATGTAATACCTATTGCCACCCACCTTGATGTCTCTTGGATCCACCTCCCCCGCGCTATTTTCTTTCAAACCATCCATCAAAGGTGCTATGTTTCTACTCAACTGAGAATCAAAATACATATGAGAAAAAAAAAAAAAAAAAAAAAACCCTAGCTAAATAGGAACTCATAAGTAAAACCAAAATTGACTCCTAATTTTGTCAAGTTAATTAGGCTAAAAGTGATGTAGGTAAAGGTCATAATATGAACAAAGGTAAGGTAGATATAGACATTAGTAGTAGATTTACCTTAGAAAGGAACACATCAGATTGGCCAATCTTGTAGAGAATCCCAACTACTACTATCCTATTCTTGACATTGAGGTCTGGGCTCATATGAATTATGTGCAGCTCCATGTCATACCTAATAATCACAAATTTTTTTGGTTAGATTAAGTTTTCAACTTAACGAGTGAGAGAGAGAGAGAGAATATTGGGTGAGTCCAGTATGCCATGCCATGTCATACCTAATAACATGGTTTGCCCGGTTCACCCAATATTTACTCGAGAGAGAAACCTCAGGGCATTGATGGTGTGCTCGGAGGGTGCGTGCCAGTGCAATTGTTGGAGGAGATAAACAGTGTGATTGATCTGAATTGATCCAGCATCACCAGCCCATTTCAGCTGCATCAATCACACGCGTACCACCGCTAAATATCTATAAACATATATTAACAAAGCTTAAAATTAATTACTCATAATAATTTTCTGACCGTTATATCATGACCCCTGTTCATGAGAGTGGCATTACTAGGCTTGTAATTCCTCCTTATCTTTCCGGACTTGGGGATTGCTTCTGCTACTTGATTCGGGATACCGATCGGAGACTGCATCTGTCCATTTTTACAAGTGGCCCATTCTTTCTTTAGCTCACCCCAACGTGAAGGACCATTTCTGCTCCTTTCGTCGTACACAAACTCACTCTCGTCCTCTGTATCACATAAATTAATGCTTGTCACACTTAACTTAAATCAAATGCCAAACTCCTTCAAAAATAATATAATAAGAAATATGATTTGTGCATGCACACACATGTACAGGCAGACACACATATACGTGCGTGTGTGTATATATATATATATTTATTATATATAACATTACCAACTTCTTGAGCTGTGATCAATGTTGCATTGAAGAAAATAAGCAGAAAGGCAGAAATGAAAATGGGGTTGCTTTGGTTCTTCATGTTTCATAACCAAATAGTTGGAGAACAAACAAGGGCAAGCATGCTAGAGATTCATAATGGTGGCATTATATAGTGTTGAAAATTTTCCATGTTTATTAGAAGTATTATTATTATTATATTATGAGTTTATGAATAAAACAAATTGCCAACCTAGCCAAACAGAAAATTGTTGGTTGGACTTATATTTTATATCGAGTTATGATACTTAGTTATATTGTGTTTGTGAGCATTGAATCGGTGCTTTTAATTTAAATTTTAAAAATAATAATAAAAATAAAAATATAAATAAATTTGTTTAACTTCTAAATTAAATTTTATCCGTTGTCAATTCCAATGCACAATTTCAATGCTCCCAAATATAATACTATTATGGTAGTCATGGTAGGGTTGTTCAAGCCAATTAGCTTTGGCAATTATTAATAATTGCCGATAATTGAAATTATGGATTAATTATATAAAACTCCTCGAAAGTATTTAAAAAAAAAAATTGCATTCTACCCATCTACTAATTCTGGGTAGTTACTCTTGCAAGACACAGTCCATTAAGTTGCCATTAGAAAAATAGAAAATCAAAGCATTGAGAATTTTTGAAAACTAACAATTTGCCCTTTTGTATTAATAATTCATAATCCCTCCAAAAGTACCAGAATGAACGTGAGTCTTTTTGTCTTTTCCTTGAAACTGGCCTTTTAGGTGTCTGTTTGGCAACTAAATTTGTCATTTAAATATTTTATTACTACCACCCCTTAAGACCTGGCCCATCAGCTCTAGCATATGCTCTCTTTTAGCCCAACTGTGTGTTTGGTGAATTAGGCTAATCAACTAACTTAGCATAAGCATGCAAAAAAATTAGGTGTCTTTTGTAGCATACTATCAGTTTATTGCTTGTACTAATTAGTAATTAAGGAAAGTTGGAGCTTGTTACGATTTGCTTATAGTTTCACCATTGAGTTCTCATCCATGAGGAATATGGTGTACTCTTAAGAGGTCGGATATTATCATTGTGGACAAATAATATAATACTAAACTATCGACAGAATTTGGTGCAGTTTTGACTGGGCCAACTCGTCTAGGGAATAATATTGAATTTTGCGGGGATCATTCATTCATTCATGGGCTGTAAGTCCTCTGCTTTACATTGTAGTCCAAAATGGGCCGTCTAATCCACACAGTTGGAGAATGGTAGATGGGCCTTCAGAATTCTAATCACAAGGTCCAATATCTTGTACCAACATTTTTACACAACTTCCCAAATTCAATTACACCAATTGGGGACCAAAAGTCCTTTTCAGCTGCCGAGATGGGGCCTATTTAGCTTACAAAAGTCCTGAATTAGTTCCAACAAAAGTCATTTGGAATCTGTTTTAACCTCTTTCCAATTTGGATAACAATATTTGGAGTACAAAAGAAAGAAACCAAAATATAAATCTTTGTGGGCCCAAAGTATTGGAAAATTTTTTGTCTAGTCGTCTTATCATTCATCCTTATTACCGTTAGGATGGGTCCATTTAAATCATGGTCCACATTTTTTTTCATTTTCAACAATCCATGATATTATTAATGGCTAGGGCCTAGGTGTTAATGTACCTACGCTATTAGAGGTTGAATCAAGACACACACACTCATACACTCTCAATTCAATGTTTTGTTTTATCATTTTTTCTATTATTTATTAATAATAAATTAATACAGTATTATTTTATTTTATTAAAGTTAGAAACTTATACACCCACATCATATATGTAAAAGCATTCAGTATAATTACGTCAGGGACGGACTTAGAAAATTAAATAAAAAAGGGGGTCATTTATGTAAAAGCATTCGGTATAATTTTAGGACAGATCCATAAAATTAGTTGAAAGGGGGGAGGGGGAGTGTACCAACGCAAACATAGCAAGCCTTCGAAAGACTTTGGCGAGTCAGGACATGTCATGTGGGGCACTTAATTGGCCTGTGAGCCCCACTCACACTCTCTAAAAAATAAATTAAAATAGTATTATAAAAAGCTCATTGATCTACCGGTGGCTGGACCAATCACAAATACGAAGGGACACGTCAACTCAATTTGCGCTCTCTATCACATGCTATATGGACTTAAATTATTGAGTTTTATGTGGCGTGTGATTTTACTATTGGAGCCATCTGTCATTAGGAATTTCCCAAAATTTCTGGCAGGTTTATCTGGACAGTAAAAACTTGTTATGATTTCATTTAACTGGTAAACCATGTGAAATTAAAATAAGGAGTAAGGACCTTTATCTCATACAGTACAATGTATCATGATTCAAAATTGCATGAAATACCAACCGAATGGAAAATGATACTCTAAGACTAGGAATTTGAAACCCATAAACGTTATGGTCAAAAAGATGGTCCTACATAGTAACAAGAGTCAATAAAACGATCTTCATTGAACAGCAAGTACTGTTGATGTTGTAAACAAAAAGTCTGGGTGAAGTAGTGTCCATTTCAATTTTTAAATCATTTCGTTACTGAACCTTGCCAGAACACTGTCTAATAAGTCTGAACATCCTGCTCATCGATCGAGAGTCTTCAAGGAATTGCAAATATTAATATGTGTGTGTGTGACTCTGTGTATGTGTTTTGAATCTTTTGATATATATATATATATATATATAATATAAACACTTAATGTAGGATAGACCGTATAGGTTAACGAGATCGATACAAGCATGCTGAAAAAGTTGTCGTGTATACTTTCAAAGATACTCCGCAATTTATTGAGACAAAAGCAACGCAGCAATTATGGCACTTGTCTTTATCAAGACTATTTCACCTAGTATGGCTCTACTAACCATCATTTATTTATTTAAGGTGGAATACCCCTACTTCTCTATTTATCCATTTTCTGCATTGCAAACTTAGGGGGGAAAAAAAAACAGAAAAGGATAAATTGCATTGACATATTATGAGGTTTTATCAATATCATTTAGATGCCTTTTAATGATTTTTTTAATGATAACACTATGTGATTTTAGATGTCATATTTATTTTTAATTATTTAATTCAATTAAGTTACAAAATATCAGTTATATTAATTAACAAAAATACCCTCATCATTAAGTCTCTTTCTCTATTATAATTTTTTTATTTTTTATTTTTATTTTTACACTCTAGTGGTGGTTATGTTATAGTGTCTAGGTTATTAAAATGTTTCAAAAATTTTATTTTTAATTTTTCTATTGTGGCGGTGGTGGTAGTGGTTCTGATAGGGTATGGGTGTGTTGGTAGTGTGGTGGTGTCGTCTTAGTATGATCGTGATTCTAGTGGTGTTTGGGATGTGTAAGTATTGGTTGGCCATGGTTATTTTTAAATTTTTTTTTTCTACTGTAGTGTTTGGGTGTAGTGGTAGTGATTATGGTGGTGTACAGTTATCTGGTTATTTTTTAAAAAAATTAATTTAATTTTAATTTTTATGTTGTGGTGATATAAGTATTATTATATATAAACTATATCTATATATATAGAAGAAATGAATATGTTAGTTTGATCTATTAAATTTAGTTAGGTGATTAAATTTGTAATTTCATAATTTAAATAGAGTTGTTGATAAGTTAAATGGTTAAAAGAGAGTTTTATATA
>JAOTQH010249142.1:0-12045 GCA_025631255.1 Cornus kousa | reverse complement strand
GTATGTAGCAGTAACATAAAACCCAACTCCAGACCCTATATGATGTACCTATAACAACATAGATTGGACATCTTCTTGAATCAGCATAACCCTAAACATAACCTTTTTCCAGCCAAACCATATTCTTCCCAAATTATTAGAGTTGTAATTAGCCAACCAGGACCAATGAAGGCCAAATTTTTTCTGTATTCTAATAGATTTTCCCTCCTTAACTCTGGTTTCCACAAGGACAGTTATACCAAATTGATTTTCAATGAGCCATTGTTTTGCTTCCTTTTACAGGTGAGGTCTATTAAAACCTCTCACATTCTAAGCTCCTTACATTACTGAGAAGAATTTGGTAGTGCACCACTACCAGTCAGTTTACCTCTAGTCACTCTATCCGAAGATGGAATAATTGGCTTCTTACACTGTCTTGATTTCCCTTCACCTTGGTCATTTGTTGAAACATTGATAGAAGACACATTTCCATCCTATTGTCCCTCTTCAGCACAACCAGTAGCAACCTCAATGACAACATTCGTCTTAGGGCCAACACTCTCAATTGACTTAGCATTATTAAATAATTTCCCTAAGTCAGTAGCATTACTAGAATTTCTATATTTAACCCCTGTTGCACTTATAACTAAATCAATCTTGCCAGCCCCTATAACAGCTTCTTCTTCTATCACAAATTTTTGTGAGTGCATTGGGGTAGAGAATACCTCAACATTTGTTGTACTCTCAACCTTATGTTCTAACTGCAAAACCTCCGTCGCATCTTCTTGAATAAGAATAGTATTTGCCTCCAAAGCCCCATTCTAAGACTGTAAACCCACTACAGCATCTTCTTCTTGGTCTGTATTCTGCAATAATTGAAATTCATTTGACGTTGTGATTGTTTCCTCTGCAACTATTAAAGGACTCTTTTAAGACTTTTCTTTGAACACATCATCTTCATCTCGACTAACCATTTTACCCTGATGCTTTACCATCCATTTTCCAACCACTTTTTTAGGCTTTGTTTGTACCACCTTTTGTGGACACTTTTCTTGTGCATAATCCACTCATTGACATAGAGTATAGACCTAAGGTTTCCATTCATATTCAAATTCAAGCTCACAGTCAACCCCTTGAATGTCTACTACCATTGAGTCTGGCAATGCTTCCTTCACATCTACCTCAACCATTACACGTAAATACCTTCTTTTGTCTATATTTGATTCAGAATTATCCATATAGATCAATTTGGCAAAGAAGGAGCAAATCATAAACACCACTTGAACCTTCCTACAGTGAATGGGGATATCATATATCTTCATCCACACCAGGACTGATTCCAAGACCTCTTTTACTAGGTTAACATTCTTACTCCATCTTTTAAAGATTATAGGTCTTCCCTCAAATGTATGAATACGGGATAACACATTCATAACATTAGTATCATCATGAAATCGAACCAAAAAGAAACCAACCTTTAAGTATACCAATTTAAAATTCTTGGACCATCTCTTCTCAACAAAAGTTTTGAAGTACTGATAATACGGCTTCTTTCCCATCACATAACCAACTATAGATGATGACCAGTACTGGATTTCTTCGGCCACATCTTCTTCTGAAATAGAAACTTTCTTCCCATGTATGTTACTGTGAAACTTGAGATTCTAGAAATTCGATGCCGTTTCAGAGAAAAAGACTTAGGGTATGACTCGTGTGATTTCCAACTTGAGATTCTAGAAATTCGATACTCACACTGTAACTTGTCATTGAGAATGCCATTGTAGTTAAAGACTTAAGGTATGACTTGTGTGATTTCCAACTTAGTTGTGCATGGTAAATGGCTAAGTGTATTGTTTACTTAGTATACTCATTGTGTAACTTGTTGATACGATCTCCTTCCACACGTGCACACTAGGGTAATTTTCGGCAGGCTAGTAACCCAAAAAAAGCTATTATTCATTTAGTTTTATCCGGTATGATGTCCAAGTATATCCATCTTGTTTGATTTCACATTTTGTTTCAAGTTGATAACACTAACTAGTTGTAACTTGTTGTTGGCATTCGTGATTCCAATTGTTTCGAAGCTTTGCTTGTTGTGGATTCTGCTTTCAATTGCATCAATTATATCTTAGGTTGATCCCTTAGCTTCCTTTTGAACTTAGACGTTAGGTGGTATGATCCACATGTGGTTCCATTAAATGCTTTCGAATCCATTAAACTTTAGGGCATACGCATACGCATTTCTTATGGAGTAACTTTGATTACTCACCGTCGTTGACATTTGTTTTTTAGGCAAGGAGACCTTGTTCTTGGATGCTTATCATCCTTAGTATGTTGTGGACTTGTGTTATGGACACACACACACACCTTTTGAAAGCATGCAAAATGTTTAGTGTGCTTGTTTTGGTATATTTTGTAATTATGGACCTTTAAAATCGAACAAGTTACACATACAGAAACACATACTGTTTTAAAACCAATAATTGTGAAAACCAAGTTAAACCAAATTAATTTAAATTTATTTCATCCTGGAATTGAATTAGGGATGCAAAGAACATAGGCCAAAGAGATAGAGTTGGTCTTAAAACTTGGCTATGAGATTCGGTTCAAAAATCTCAATGTCTTTCTTTTAAACTTTTCCGGTAATCCTTCAGTTTTCCGTCTCTGTTCTCTCCCAGACTTCTCTACATCTCTCTGTTTTAGTATGCCGCGAATAGGGTTCTAAAACCCTAAACCGAACGTAATACCTATATTTATAGGTTTACACCAAAACCCTTGTTTAACTAAAGCCTAAATTGAAAACTCGGCCCATGAAAACCTAATTAATGTTTAATTATGTCGGCTACCGACATGACTTCAAAAAGAACCCTAATATACTCTAAATCATTAAGCCAAAACAAAATAATTAATTTACAACTGTAATTCAAAGAATATAATTAAGGCAAAATTAAAATAGAATAAAAACCTAATTAAATAACCAATTAAAAATCATAATTAAATTAAATAACCACCAAATAAAACAATCATTAAATAATACACAATTAATTCACATTTAAAACAACCAAATTCACAGTGAAATAAATAAAAACGCAATTTAAATAATTAAATAAATTCCAGGACTATCCTTTTAAAATTAGGGGTATTATATTCTCCCCCCTAGCAAAAGGAATTTTGTCCTCGCTATTCGCTCTTACCTTCTTCCCATAATTCAGGAAACTGCAAACGAATGACATCCTCTCGTTCCCAAGTGGACTCAGCCTCATTGTGATGACTCCACTGAACACGAACTAAAGGGATAACCTTATTACGAAGGATTTTATCCTGATGGTCAACAATACAACATGGTGGCTCCAAATAGGTTGCATCCGACTGCAACTCAATCTCCCCAACATCGATATGCTGATACCGATCCTCATCGCGTAGAAATTTTCGCAACATGGAAACATAGAACACATTATGCACTCGATCCAAATTATCCGGAAGTGCCAACCGATAAGCTATAGTGCCAACTTGATCCGTAATCATGAATGGATTGACAAATCGCGGAGACAACTTCCCTTTCTTCCCAAAGCGCATGACACCTTTCATAGGCGACACTTTGAGTAGAACCTAGTCTCCAACCCTATACTCCAAAGTATAAGTATGCCGATCAGCATAACTCTTCTACCTACTCTGTACAGTGTGCATACGATCCCGAATAAGAATGATCTTTTTAGAAGTATCCTTAATGAACTCAGGACCCAAGAATCTGCTCTCTCTAACCTCCTTCCAATAAACAGACAATCGGCACGGTCGACCGTATAATGCCTCAAGCGGTGCCATACCAATAGTCTTCTAGAAACTATTATTGTATGCAACTCCACAAGTGGCAAGTAATCCTCCCAGTGGCCCTTGAAGTCAGGAACACACGACTGAAGCATGTCTTCCATGATTTGGTTCACCCTCTCCGTCTGTCCATCAGTTTAAGAATGATAAGCAGTACTAAGATGTAACTCTGTACCGAAAGCCTACTGAATACTCTTTTAAAATCCTGACACAAAGCTTAAATCCCTGTCCAATATAATAGACAACGGAATGCTATGTAGCTTCACAATCTTTACAATGTAAAGCCTCGCCAACTGCTCTGAAGTGAAGTCAGTGCGAATGGGCAAGAAATGAGCTGATTTAGTTAACCTATCCATAATGACCCAAATGGAATTGTGATCCTTGAAGGAATTAGGCAATCCCTCCACAAAATCCATAGAAATGCTCTCCCATTTCCACTTCGGTATAGGTAGTGGCTATAGAGCTCCTGGCGGCCTCTGATAATTAATCTTAATCATCTGATAAGTACTACACTGAGAGACAAATAAAGTAATATCCCTCTTTATACCTGCCCATCAAAACTGCCGCTTCATATCCTGATACATCTTGTCTCCTCTTGGATAAACAGAAAACTCAAAATGACGAGTCTCAGTCATCACATCCTTCCTCAATTCGTCAGTAGAAGGTACCACTAAACATCCCTTGTACCTTAAGCCTTCGTCAGTCCCAACATGGTAAAATAGAACCTCCCTAGAAGCTATCTCGGCAACTTTGTCGATGCACTACTGATCCGTGAGTTGTGCCTTCAGTACCTTGCGAATGATAGAAAGTGTAACTACCATGCAAGCCATAAAAGCATCTGATAACTCATTCACATTCCTCAAAGCATTCCACTCAGTGGTGAATAAGGCAGAAAGACTAGCATGGGGCCGAGGACTGAGTGCATCTGCCACCACATTCGCTTTCCCTGGATGGTACTATATAGAAAAATGATAGTCTTTGATAAACTCCAACCATCTGCGCTGTCTCATATTTAGCTCCTGCTGAGTGAATAAATACTGCAAACTCTTATGATCACTAAATAATCTGAAGGACTCACCCAACAGATAATGCCTCCAAATACGTAAGGCAAAGACCACTGCTGCCAATTCCAAATCATGTGTTGGATAATTAAGCTCATGAGGCTTAAGTTTCTAAGATTCATATGAAATCGGTCACTCCTCCTACATCAAAACACATCCAAGACCTTGCAAAGAAGCATCTGTGTAAATAAGATACTCTATCCCGCTCTGTGGAGTAGACAGAATCGGTGCAGAAGTCAACTTAGTCTTTAGCTCATCAAAAGCTTTCTGATAGTGTTCATCCCACATAAACTGTACACCTTTTTTAGTTAGATGAGTGAGTCGTCCCGCTATCTTGGAGAACCCCTGAATAAACCGGCGATAATATCCTGCCAATCCGAGAAAACTCTGAATCTCGGTAGGTGAAGTAGGCTGTCCCCACTCAACCACTGCTAAAACATTGGCTAGATGTATCTCTATTCCCCTTTCTAACACTATGTGACCCAGAAACTTCACCTCCCACTGCCAAAATTCACACTTCTCAAATTTGGCATATAACTGATGTTCACGAAGCATCTGCAACACTATATAAAGATGTCTAGCATGGTCTTCCTCTGACTTTGAGTAAATCAAGATGTTATCAATGAAAATAATGACAAACTAATCTAAATAGGCCCTGAAGACTCTGTTCATCAAATCCATGAAAACTGCTAGTGCATTCGTCAATCCGAAAGGCATGACACGAAACTCATAATAACCATATCTAGTGAGAAACATTGTCTTAGGAACATCTTGCTCATTAACCCGAAGTTGATGATATCGAGGACACATATTAATCTTAGAGAAGTACGTAGCTCCCTTCAATTGATCAAAAAGATCATCAATCCTGGTAGAGGATACTTATTGCGAATAGTAACCTTGTTTAACTCCCTGTAATCTATACACAAGCGAAGTGAACAATCCTTCTTCTTCACAAACAAGACCAATGCTCCCCAGGGTGACGTACTCCTACGAATAGAGACCTCCACCAAATGTCAGCGTCCCCTATAAACATAAAAGCGGTCAAGGAGATCCGCAACCGGTCTGTGGGTATCGTAATGTTGTCAAGCTTGTGAACCATCAGGTCCAACCAAGCATCTGACACTAAAGGATCTGAACTCCCTATGAATGAATCTATTTTCACCCGTTATAGCCGCATAAAGTACTCAAGTGTCTCATTGAACAAGAGCCGGTGCTGGTGCCGGTCTAGGAATCTGCATTCCCACAAACTGTCGATAAAACATATTCAAGATAGACTCTACCATCCCAAGAGCCACCCCTTATGGGATTCGATCCTCATATGCAGATGCCCGTAGTGGATTAGCATCCACACCATGAGTTCGAGCTCTAGGACTACCTAGACCCCTTGTGAGCCCAGTGTCAACCACCTGCTCCCCAGTAACACGTACTCGAGGTGGATTAACATCTACACCCCGAGCTTAAGCCCTGACCCTCCTAGGAAGATCTCTAATAAGCTCTATGTCCTTAACCTGCTCGTCCCCTCTGGCGTGACGAGAAGACTCTCCGTAAGTCAAAACTATAATGCTATAAGCACCAAAAACGAGGTCAACAACAACACAAGTCGTTATGACTGAATGCAACTCACACCATGAATACACAAAACACATATGATGAGTGTCGAATATATACATTTTCGAGCCCCTAAATATACATATGTTAAGGCCTAAAGTGATACTTATATCCATAGTTAGACTAATTTATGTTTATTGTGTGTTTATAGGTACTTTCCCAGATAAATGGTTAAAATCGAGACTTTATGATGATATTGAAGCTTACAGAGTTGTTGCCGATCATTTAGAGCAAATCGAGCACTTAAATGGTGAAGTTTGAAGAAATTCAAGCCCTAGAGCTCGAGCCCAAGTGTTAAGACTCGAGCATTACAACAAAGAAAAGAAGAAAAGTCAACAAGGCATTAAAGTTTGAGCATTTTACCTTGGTGCTCCAGCCTTATACCGTGGTGCTCAAGCCTTAACTAAGGGTGCTCGAGCCTTACCTAAGGGTGCTCGAGTCTTGACCCTTAGGCTTGAGTATGAGGCATCAGAAGTTAAAAAGTTAATTTTAATTGGAGAACCATGCCCCCAGGTCTCGTGCATCACCTTCAGGATCAAGCACTATCACTTAAGGATCGAGCCTTGAGTACCTAAAGCTCGAGCCTAGTACCTAGTGCTCAAGCCCATGAAGCTTTGATCGAGTACTGTTAAAAGATTTCAATCCCAAAAATATTCTAAGTTTTGAAGAAAAAGACGCTTCAGAAAATAGTTGAAGAAAATTGGCTAAGTGTCAATGTGAAGATCGAGCACCAATTCTTGGAGCTCAAGCATCAATCTAGAGAATCTCAAGCCTTATTCCTTAAGCTCGAGCCTGAACCTTAGAGGTCGAGCCTTTGTTCCTAAAGCTCAAGCCTTCCATGACATATCAGATTTCAAGTTACGAGATTATTCCTTTTTGAGGCGTATCTCATTCCAGATGGGCCAGAAGACCTAAAAGCCCACTAGATCCTTATTTTCTTTTATAAAAGAAGGCATAAGCCTTGATAGAAGAGGTCTAAAATTTTAAGTCCTTTTTAAGGTGTTATTCAGAAGGCTGGTAGTGTGGTGGCTTTTAGGGTTTCTACAACCTTAGAAGTAAAGATCCTGAGAAGAGAAGTGTCATCCGTAACGATGGAGATGAACTTAACACAGATGATATTCGACATCATCATGAGTAGCTAATTCCTCTCTTAGGGCACTGATGTAACCCAATCTAGTATTATGGTTTGATTATTCTTAACTCTAGGATTATTTTAATGTACATTATGTTTTCTTAATTATATGACTACGAGCAATTGAGACAACTCAATTGGTTTTCATGTTTTAAATAGTTTACATACTGTCATTACCTTGTCTTATATATAACTATTTTTTTTCTATTCTCAACCTATCTTACTGTACGGTATCTGGCGGGGCCCTGTCAAACATGAGAATAGAGGTCATATAATAGTATTCCAATGTTTTTACAAAAGAATGTTTTCATAGTCTATGCTTAGGAAAGATGGGTTATTTCCAAAGTAGTTAAAATAGTTAGAGTAGGTAAGTGGATAGTCCATACTAACCATAAATAGGTTATAGTTAACTGAATTTTGTAAAACATCTTTCTTTAAAACTCAAATTGAATGAATGTTATTGAGTTCAATTCATTTAAAATATATATTGTTAAATCCCTAGAGATGAAACAATTAACCATAGTATGATGATTGTGGTGAAGTCAAAGCCCTAAGATTTCTTTCTCTAATTACTCTAGTTTAATTTAGCTTAATTTTAGTAGTTTATAATCGTGACAACAAATCTAACAATTCAACCAGTTACCTGTGAACCAATAAGAATTAATTAAAGCTGAACCAAAACTCTCATCTCTCTGTGGGTTTGACACCTTATCTTTAGTGCTATCCTACAAAGATTCGTACAGTTATGAGTGGTTAAATTATAAATTATAATCGGTACACAAACCGACACAACAACATAGCACGTCAATGCATGCATCATACAATCATGCTAACACAAACAAGCATATACAACATACTAGCTCCAAAAAGCATACATAATATGTTATCATCGACAAGTATATATAACATGTTAAGGCAGACAAGCATATACAACATGCTAAGGCAGCTACGAAAGCTTTTAAACACTTAAGTACATAAGTACATAAACATGTGATCATATCAAACATGTTATCAAGAAATATTTAAATATATCAAAGCAAGACAACAGAAGCATGATATGCACCCAAAACCCGTCGTCCCAAGGTTTTCGATCGTAGGAGCTCCAATACCACCTGTAACTGCCCAAGTTTTACAAACTCGGTGCTTCAATAGTGACTTGAAGTTGATCTGATATCGAATCCAGAATGCAAAAATGAAAAACATAAACAAGGTCTTTAGAGATGTACGTCATTCCTAAGACACAAAAGTGACTTCTCATGAAATCACGAAACTCAAAGAGAACAAAAGCGGAAACTAGGGTTGAAAATAGACTAAGTATAACACCAAGGGTAAAATAGTATTTTCACATAGAAATGGGTACAACCTTGAACACTATTAGAAATAATACGAAAAATTAATAAGTTTAGACTCAAGAATCTCTTGATTCAGAGTCCAGATGACAAAGATATGAAGGTAGAACAAAGTGACATCTTCCGATTAAGAGATACCACGACCCTATCTCACTAAAACTATCATAAGTCTCACTTCGGTTGGATTTTTTGTGTGTGGTTGGTACCATTTTAAAGCTAACTTCAAGTTCTTGAGAATGGAATAAAAATTCACCTAATTTGGATTAGAAACGAGAGAGATTTAGCTATTCAAATTCAACAAAACAAAGCTGTCCTAAAAACTGAAAGGGTACTGAGGTAAATGGAGGATCAGCAGGCTGACAGCAAGGATAAGCTCGTCGATGATAAGGATCAACCACCTAAAATGCCTTTTTAAAGTGCAAACTTTCATTTAAACCAAAAAGAGAGCTATCAGTCGGCTGACACTCCTTGTCAGTTGGCTGATGCACCAAATAGCAGCAGAAATGAGCTGTTGTAGAGTATGGAAACTAGACTTGGTCCAAACCTAGTCCCAAACATGCATCCCAAGTGTCCCAAAATAGAATTCAAAACATCCCAAGGTACCAAACAACCTTTCACAATGTGAAAAATCTAATGCAAGTGTGTGTATCATTCTATAGTGTACAATTTACCCCAAATGGAATCAAAATGAGAAAATGGCCCTGAGGCATCGTTTAAAAAATGTTCGCAAATGTATCTTACGTAAAGAAATGCATTATAATGGCCCATGGCCTCATTACATGTCAAATACCAAAAGTCATGTCTCAAAACCCCATAGTTACAAAACAAGTCCAAAAAATACACAATACACCAAAATAAGCATGCTAAACATGTTGCACACATCCAAAAGCATATAAGGTATCCAAATGTAACCAATCTAAGCTAAGGATGTTATGCATCCCAAAATAGAGTCTCTTTACCTGAAAATATCCCAAATAACTAGCATAAATAAATAAGTTACTCATAAGAAGAAATGTATGCGTATACCCTAAAGCTTCACATGTCATGCAAGTTAAATATAAATGAACACAGAGGATCATTCCACCTAACGTCTATGTTGCAAGGTGAACTAAGGGATCATCTCAAGCTGCACAAGCAATTGAAGGATAAATTACAATGCACAAGCATATAAGGCACAAGTATACATATAAGGCACAAGTATACTAAACGTAAACGAAACCTCAAGCATCAAATCACAAACTACAAGTAATCCACGATTAACAAATTAGAATTTAATGCAAAATCAAGTACAGAAAAAACTAGGACATGTGATCTCAGTTTTTAATCAAGACCTTACAAGTTGTTCCGGGCCATTATAACCCATAAGGTACTACTTAGTGTGCATTATACTATAGGCAGAACTCGTATCTCCAGTACTAAAGCCAAGCTTTAGCCATCACAAAACATGTCTTTACAAGCTTTCCAAAAATTAACAAGTTTACAATTCATACTCAATTATCAATGCATGAAACTACCTACTAAGCACAAGTAGGATGAAACCACACAAACCATGTCCTAGGATTTCATGTCTACAATGGCATACACCATATCGAATCTTCAATGTACGATTCGTTATACTTACAAATACGCTAAAGGTCAAGTCTTCAATGTGCAACTTGATACACATACAAACATACTAATGTCAAGTCTTTAATGTGCGACTTGTTACATATACAAGTATACTATAATTTAACTAACCAAGCTACCATTACATAAGCCACAAATACCAAGTATACAACAACATAGTATTAAGCCTCCAAGGTAACATAATTAATATTCTACAAGAATTCATCATTTCAACAAGATAATTCTAGAGAAATTAATACACTACTAAACATAATATATCTCTACACAATTTAAATATAAACTAAACATGCTTTGAATCATACAATCCTTAAGTCAAGTGTGTATAACCTTACTAGATATGCAATCAAACAATTCAAGAGCATCTATTTAACATATATAAAACCCCCAAAACATTAAAACACCTAAAGTATAAACATACAAAACCCCCTACCTCACTAGAGAATAGAATCTTTAGAATCTAGGGCAACCAAGCTCAAATTGAAAAACCAGGAAAGGTTGTTCTAGAGGGGAAAAAGGGAAAGCTTTTGTATTCCAAAAGTCAAGCCAAAAGGTGAAGGGAAGAGGTTTAAAACTAAGGTGTAAGGTCAAGGGTTTCAAGGTTCTCTAATGGAGGCAAGGGTGAGAGGTTAGAGAAGATGTAAATAATCTCTAATTTCTCCACTCACTTTGGTTAAGGATAGTAAAAAACACATATGTCAACACTACCTCTCTCACACACAAAGGCAAGACACAATCTAGGCTCCCTCACAAGATCACATCTAATGCCTACACTTGTCACCATCCTAAGCCTCCTTTCAAGGCTTCATCTAAGCCCTACACTTGTCCACATCCTAAGCCAACAAGTGGACCAATCCTAGGCCACCAAGTGGATGAATTGTCATCTTCTACATGTCATCATCTAAGGCTCCCAAGTGTCACCAATGAGATGTCTACAAGTGGACCAATGAGAGTATGACACTTGTCATACTTTTCAAAAATTGCAAAAAAGTCCCTCTCCAAAATATCTTGCAAAATAAATTGAAAAATGGTCCCTTAGACAAATATCCCAAGAAATTTTAATTACGAAAAACACTACGCAAAATAAAATTATTTTCGAAAAAACTATGCATCCATACCCCTACGAAAAAAGTAAACAAGTAACATACTTTTCTACAAAAGTAAGACTATACATTTCAAGGGAATCAAATGGAATGCATGCACGTGAAGTTGAAAATCAAATCCAAACAAGAAACTGAACCCAAAAACCTACCTTGGGTCTCAAAACCCTAAGGTTACATGAAAAAAAAAAAAAAATGCTGGAAAAAGAAAGGAACGAAAATAATTGGGTCATTACATGATTTATGTTTTATCAGATAGCTCAGGAGAGAGTCTAACTGAATAGGTCTCAACTAATTAAGACTGTAACCAATCAAAAAAAAAAAAAAAAAAAAAAAAAAAAAAACAAAAAATTGAAAAATTACAAAGA
>JAOTQH010249131.1:0-12046 GCA_025631255.1 Cornus kousa | reverse complement strand
ATTTAATTCCAAAGGAATATCTTGTTCTCACCTGGATATCAAGTTTTCTAAAATACTCTTTAAAAATTTTATTTCAGTCTTGAAATTCTAATCTCAATTTTTTTTTTCTTCTTATTTATTTCATTTTGCAGGTTTTACATTGATTGCAATCTAGCTCCCCTTTTGGATTCAGATTTCTTTTGGGAATTTGATGTGTTTATGCGATTAGCATTATGTAATTTATAGCATTTTGATATGTGTTGGAATTATCATTTTAAATAAATAAAAAGTAACTTAAATATAAAGCCTTTAACTAAATAAAAAGTGTGTTAAATAACAAAAGTTTTGTCACAATAAAGTAACTTATAGTGACAACATTTTTGTCACAACATGTAATATATATTGTGACAAAAGCTTTTGTCACAATAAAGTAGCTTGTAGTGACAATATTTTTGTCACAACATGTGATGTATATTGTGACAAAATGTTTTGTCACAATAAAGTAACTTATAGTGACAATATTTTTTGTCACAACATAGGATGTCTATTGTGACAAAAGCTGTTGTCACAATAAATTGGCTTATAGTGACAATATTTTGTCACAACATGTGATATATATTGTGACAAAATATTTCGTCACAATAAATTAGCTTATAGTGACAATATTTTTGTCACAACATAGGAACTATATAGACAATAAAATAACTTATAGCGACAATTTTTGTCACAAAATATTATACATATAGTGACAAAAATTGCTTTTGTCACAAAATAGTAATAAATAGTGACATATTTTATAGTTGTGGAGATCTTTAGGTGACAATTTTTGAACATGTTGTGACAAAATATTTGTCACAATTTTTATTCATTTTGTGACAAAAAATATTTTGTCACAATACATGGCACCTTTAGTGACAAATCAATAATTGTCACAAAAAACATATTGTGACCGGCTTCTAGTGACAAACTGGGGACAATTTTTTTTTTGTCACGATAAGTTTATTGTGACAAAATATGTACTTTTAGTGACAAATTCGTTTGTCGCTAAAGACAAAATTTCTTGTAGTGTGCATTCCCAAGTTGTATTTATCTTGGAGGTTTTGGATGTACCAGAATAATTCTTATATATAAAAATTTATTCTAAGGTTTTCATTAAAGGATTATCGTTTTAGTTTTCTTTCAGAAATTTTATTTATTCCTATTTATTATACTTGTATTTTTTGTTCGATTATTGCCATTTGTTTTGATATCCTAGGGTAATCGGGCGTGGGCCAGGCCAACCCGCATCCGAAAATTCGGGGGTATCACAGATTATAACTTGTATTCATTTTGATCACTTTTAATGTAATATGGAGCATGTAAATGAATTCGACTAAATTTTATAATTTCAAGAACATAAATTGATGTATTAATTTCATATTACACATCTTATGCATGCTCGTGAGTTGGGATAGGGGTATTTTGATCAAAAATACCAAATTATAGCTCGGGGACTGGAACGAAGATAAAAAGGGACAAAAAAGGGGTCCAACCCCACTTTTTTTTCAAAAAAATTAGTGGGGGATCAATCCCCCCTTCAAAATAGAATGGGAGTTCTGCTAGGGGGTGGGGGATCGATCCACCAACGAGGGAGATCGATCCCCTATTTTTCATTTTTTCAGAAAGTGCTTCTGAACATTGAGTACCCATAACTTCTTCATTTTAAACCTAAATAAGGTCATTCTTGAGTCTAACTTGGACGCTTTTGAGCCATCTTTCTAATGCTGTTGGTCTAGTTCCATAATTTTTACATGAAATAACCATTTTATGCTTATCGACCCTAGGGACCTAGAGTGAGCTTATAGTTGGGGATATCATTCTTTCATGAACCGATTTGGTTAGAAACGATTGGTGTGCCATCATTATGATTCCTAGAATATAAAGAGGTACATAATGGCCATTTTGCCCTTAGTGCCCTTGGGTCGGGTTAGAACACGGTTAGCGATTCGGATCTATAGATTTGAGTCGTTACAAAACGTGAAATATAAAGTGTTGTCACTTGCGAACGTGTTTTAAGTAATTTTTATCCAATTTCATAGTATGAGGCACTTGCAATTCAACACTGACGATCAAGATTCAAGGAAAATAAAAAAATTACAATTCAATTAACAAAATTTGACACCGAAATTTATCAACATAAACAAAATATCTCACATAATTATCCAATATTAATGTATTTCGGCATTTTGTTATCCACGTTTTAGCATAGATATCTAAATAATTATTTGTTTTTCTCCTTTGCCTAGGATAACTTGATGATTTGTGACATCCAGCATGTCCCTTAGGGCATAAAATGACTTGATTATCCACTTAATGGTGGAGAAAAGATAAATTTCATAGTTGTGGGAACTTTGGGATATTGACATTATTGATGATGTTAGTCCATACATTGTATTAGGTATGGTTGTCGAAGTTGGAGAAAAAAAACAGAAAGAAGATAAATGGCTGAAAAATTCAAAGCAAAATTTTGAAGCGTTAAGATCAAGTCTTTAGTGGTAAGAAATCTTGTTCATACTAATATAGGATACACTTTATTTGCAGCCAAACTCGAAGTGATTAATATTATTCTTAATAGAATTGTTATCGTTATTGTTTGGTCTTTCGTTTCTTCTTGGTCTAGCATTAGTTTTCTTTGTATATTTCTCTCTTATTTTGGACGACAGTTGTCAAATTTATTTTAATTTTTTATTATTATTTTTTTTCAAGCCAAATGTTAGATTATCAGTGAGGAGATGCGAGGACTCGAAGTCAAGTTTGGACTTTATAGGATAACGGAGAACAACCCATCACGATACTACAATGACATTCACGACGACAATTGTGAATTTGTTAATCCTCTTTTGATAAGGAGACGTCAATTTGGTACATGTTAAGGAAGCGCAGTATATGGTTTGACTGTGGCTCCCACAAGGTCCCTTTTTTTTTTTTGGGGGGGGGGGGTTAACACAAGAGGTTGTATGTACTTTTACCACATCAGTCCACTCTTTCCTTTAGAGATGTCTCAAATTATTAGTTGTCATATTTCCTTTTTTAAAGCAAATTAAAGTCATTCTTTTCATAACTATCCTTTAATTCTTAAGAAAATGCTCAACTTAATAATATACATATTCGAAAATATAATTTCATAATTTTAAAAAGAAATAATGAAATAATTACATGTTCTCTTAAGTTTTATCCTTAGAATGGAACAATTAAATTAAGAATGGTGATCCAAGTTTGACTTTCGTAGCATACCATTGCAGTGGAGCTCACACCCCACTCACAAAAAATAAAAAATAAAATAAAATAAAATAAAATGCAATTGAACCCACACCCTGCTCACAAAATTAACATAAAGGAATATTATGTAGGGTCCACCACACCTCTCACAATAAGGAAGCCCTACTCGTCCACACCCCCACTCACAATAAGAAAGTCCGACTCGTCCAAATTAAATTGAATCGTCAGATTAAATAATCAACCTAAAGCTGCATGGTAACAGCTTTGAAACTAAAGCCTACATCAGTAGACTAATTACTGCAAGACAAAAATTCCAACAACACTGAAATTAGTGACAAATAACTAAATCTTAAAAGTGTAGATCCTGAGAAGAGAAGTATCGTCCGTGACGAAGAAGATTTTCCATTTACATGTTTTAAACATGTGAAAGGGAATAGTTTGAGGAGACATTATTAATTCTTTCATTTACATATTTTAAACGCTTAAGGCCGTAAATCGTTAACGTTGGCGTACTAACGACTCCCAAATTTGAAAATGCTACAACAACACCAGTCACGAATCCAAAGCCTGACAAGTCTGTGCCCTCAAATCAATGAATCGGTCGTTCAAAGTTTCAATCTTTAATTATTAAAACACCCTTCGTGACCTTAGATTAAATAATCAAACTGACATTATGTAGGGTCCACACCCCACTCACAATATTCAAATAGACATTATTGAAATTATATATCCGCTCATTTCTTAGATCTAAAAAATAATCATATTTTTTTCACTTTCTACTGCGCCACACATTCATGGCTCAATTATCTCTCACACACTTTTATATTTCCACTCAATTTTTTAAAAATATCCATTATGTATCTTTCATTTACTGATATTTTTAAATCCAAAAGATAGTAAAGTAAATGAATTCTCTTATTTTTTCACTTTTTACAGTCGCACATTCACTGTAATTTAGGAAGAAAAAAAAAAAACTAAATAGAGTAGTTATTTGTAAGATCCCAACTTGGGCATCTTTATTATTCTAGTTGTTTTCGTTATATAGGTTCAAATACAGACTCATTTTGATTTTGTTTATCTTTTGTTTCCCGCGCTTCCTTCCTTTCTTTTTTTTTTTAATTTTTTTTTCCAATTTTCGCTAGACATTTGAATGGGGGTTATTTGATTTAAGTCTGATTTTATGGATTAAAAAGTAAAAATCAAAGCATGATTAAATTGGTTTAAAATATTGGTCGGAGAATAAAGATAAGAAAAGAAAAGAGAGATCTTTAGTTGAAAAGAAAAAAAGAAAAAGAAAAGAAAAGTTAGAGAAGGGAAAGATTGAGAGACGCGTCTCAAAGGAAAAAAAAAAAAATACACTCCCTGTCTCATAAAAAGTGACTCTCACAAATTGAACTGATACAATTCTCTAAACATGACACTCTTGTAATAATAATAATAAGAATAGTGACGTGGCAAAGACCTATTGGTCATATGTTAACTCGATAACTTCTAGATTTTCTCTTTCGTCTACTGTAGCACTACCTATAAAAAATGACCCATGACATAGAATATACACCATGAAGTGTCCAAAGCGCCTAAGAATTTGAAGTCACCAACCAGCTCGTTGACTTTTAAAAGAGAGGCATAAAAAGACAAGAGCTTAATTCCACCAAAGCTTGCAATAAGCTTTAATCACGATTCATGAACTGAGAAGGCTTAAAAGAGAAACTGCCAAAGAACTTGAAGCGTTAGAAACCAGAGATAAAAGTCGGTTCTGTGGAGTGATTGATTCAGGGTGTATATAGAGAGAGAAAGAGAGACTGTAAAGAGAGTGATTAGGGTTTGCAGCGAGAGAAGTTTTAGGGTTTCATGGTTTAACCTCGTCTGTGAGAGCGTCTGATGGGGGAGAGAGAGTGATTAATAGGGGCAGTTCTGTCTTTTAGCATCTCTGATATTTTTTTATTAAATTCTATAAAAAAAAAGTGAAGGTATATATATATATATATATATATATGTATGTATGTGTGTGTGATATTTCACACTATTTTTAACTGTGGTAGATTATAGATGACCGACATAAGTTCATGAGGAAAGTTAAAAATCAAATTGTTTCATATGTGTGATCTTTTGACAAACTTTAACATATATACTAATTTTCTTGATTAAAATGATAATAAGAGCTAGGATGGTAAAATGAGTGAAGATAGTAATAAAAACGTGTTGTTTTTATTCACCATCTATTATACATTGCATGTATATATGTTTGCGTATCTGTTGACTAAATTGACTTATGACAAAATCCAACTCATCTTAAAGACCATACAAGGGAAGTACATTATTATAATCTTTGAATTTTTTTCTCGATTTAGTCTTGTATTTTGAAATTTGAAAATTTAGCATACATCTTAATTGGTGTAATCTACTTTAGATCCTTGATAAATATTATATATATATATATATATATATATATATATATATATCACAGGTTGGGAACATATATGAAAATTTCATATTAATTGCAACCATCTTAAATCTTCTTCACTATATATCCTGCTGATACCCCTATTATTAATTAAAACTACACAGGTGAATTTCTGGGATGACTAGATAAGTCATCAACTAGGTTTTGCTGCGCCTAGAAAATGACCTCATTAAGCAGAGACTTTCATGTTGTGTGTCCATCCTAGCCACTTTTCAGGTAAGCAGAGGTTGTTTATAGAGTAGAGAGAAATAACTTTTTTTGTTTTTTTTTTTTTTGGAAGTTAACCCCAAATGTTATATATATCAGATTCTTGATGTTTTTTTTTTTTTTTTTTGGTTTACAGTTTCTTGTGAAGTTTTTGATTCTTCTGTTCATTTTACCAAAGATTGTTAGGTCGATTTTGGATCTACCTAAGGTAAGATGATAATTAGATTAGTTTTTATTTTTATTCTTATTATTCTTATTATTATTTTTTTTAAATGTGTTATTTTTTAGATGATTTCATCACTTTATTTATTAGATAGATGGCACCACAATCAGTCAACCACTATAAAATTTGAATAAGGCAAACAAATGCCTTTAAGTCAAATGGAATTGCATATATATATATATACGATAGTATGCTTATATTTAAATTTATGATTGAGCAATTTATATATATAATATATATAGTATATTAATTAAAGTGTGAGAATTTAAGTTTGTTGAAAATTTTCATGAGTAGGGTTTATCTTCTATGTTTGTTTTCTTTTTTGTTCTTTCCTTACATTAATTTTGTATTATATATGGATATCCATGAAGTCTTCTAAAATAGGGCTAAGTAGTTCTCTTCGTCTAAAATAAAGTTCTGTTGATTAGTCGGGCAAAGCCTCGGTCATCCCGGTTATAGTAAAAAAAAGAAAAAAAAAAAACATTGGAATTAACAAGATATATCATATGCTTCTCTCGAGGTTTGTGCTAGTAACACTAGTTGCCTCAAAAAAAAAAAATATCCCCGTAAGTAACACTACTTGCCTCAATTTCTTTTATGATTCAGTTGAAATGCTTGCATTTTAAACTATTTATGAAGTATTTATTTAGAGGCTATACCACATTTGATGCTTGTAAGAAGATTAAGATCTGTGCATTCTTTTTAATACAATATGAATTAATGGAGCCGACTACATAAATTTTCTTTTTTAATTTTTTTTTCTATTAAAGACTATTACTTTTGCCATATTAATATATATATATATATATATATATTTTAAATCATCTCTACAAAAATGGTTTCTCATTCTCATTTATTTCATGATGAAAAAGATTTAAAAGTGCTTTGTAATAGATCAATCAAATTAAATAGTTTGTTATTAACTTTTTTTTCTTTATTCTGAACAAAATTAATAGGCAATGAGGAGCTGTTTTGATGTAGGGAGTTTAAATTAAAATTCCTATGCATGAGAAAATTATTGGGTGACGTACCCAATAATATAGAGCTCTCATCCAATAAATACTCGCGCTAATTTTTTTTTTAAAATACACCTACATTTTCAAAAAAGTACTTTTATTAGGGTTAGACCTAAATATTCACACCTATATATTTTTTGGTATAAAACATTTCTTTCAAGCTAATTATATACCGATCTCTCTCTCTTCATACATTTTTTAAAAAAATTTTATTGTAGGAATAACCATCCTTGAAGTACATTATGTCAACTAATCAAGCTGCAGGTTTGAGTGAGAAATTCTCAGGTGAGCTGATGACACCTGTCACAGAGAGAGGGGTAAGCTTAATATATTCTTTCTAGTCAATTCTTTCTTTCATTTATATACCAAATATTATTGTGTCCATGCTATCCTAGGTTAATTCTTTATAATGATTTTTATTAATAGCTAATAGAGGAATTAAAATATTTCTTAGTTATAGTGATCGAATAATAATGCCATGCATATGATAATTAAAGGGAGAAAATATTTACACTCCCCTTATCTACTATTGCATTTCATTTTATTTATTTATTTATTTTAATGATAAGCTTGCACTCCCCTTATTTATTATTGCATTTCAGATAGCGACGGTATTATAAAATAAGGAATGATGCATTAATGAGTGTAAAAAGCTTATCATTAAAAATGATGTTTATCAAAACCGAATAAAATGATGTTTTTGTGTGTCAAGAGCTCTCTTACTCAAAATATATAGGGCTTTTTATCATTAAGGTAAATCCCCCAATTAATAGTAGATTCGAACAAGAAATTAAAGAGCAAGACTACTTCATGATCCCCTGCCATATTGAGTTCCTAGGACGAACAAGGAAGATTTTTAGCCCCAACGACAAAAGAACCTGGGGATGCTAAACTGCGGTGGCTGACGCGGTACGAGGACTTCCTGGAGGGCCGTTACGAGCCTATTTATCTCAACAAAGAAGATAGACAATCGTTCAAATTCAAAGACATTTCAAATTAATTCTCAAGAATCACATAAGGAAAAAAAATCCAAAATTAAATTCAAAGCATACGACACGAAAAGAAATATAAAATAAAAAATTGCTATCACCACTAGCGTCGAATGAGTTGAATGGCTCATGGAGTTCTGGTAGTTCTTCAATGCTTCCTATGCTATCAAGATCAATTACTTTGTTCAATTTATTCATTTCTTCACTTGTGAGATCTTCCATTGTTACTTATAAAGATCAATATCCAAACCCAAGGACCGAGATAAGAAATAGTTGATACAAAGTAGAGAAAGAGAGTTGAGAGAGGTTAGAAGCAAAAGAGGGGGTTAAGACAACTCACAAGAGACCAAAAATGTTAAAGATTGGAGGGGGAAAGGACATATTGCAAGGGGCTAGAAGTGTAATTTCTTTCAAGAATAGAGTGTAACAATAATAGAAAATTAGAGTGTGAATATTGTCTCGCTAATTAAACTTGTATAACGTCATTTGTAAGGTAAAAATTTAAGGATTAGGATCCTATCATGTACTCTTTTCTTTCCGGTATCCTTTACAACTCGATCTAGTTAAGGAAATGTTCTCTTTCTAGTTAAATATTTTAGAACACTTTCTAAGATGGAACCAAGTAGGTTGTGGTGAGTCAGAATTTGCACCTATTTGTATCTATTTGGTGATCAATCCTAGCTTATGTGCGAGCAAGTGGTGCTATTTGCCTTCAGCTTAGGATCGGCCAGAGTGAAATGTTTTCCTTGAGACCCTTTTATTTGGCTCTCAAAGTGGTTTGAGGTCATTGGCCAATGAATGGCTGACCTGAAACGCGGGCGTGCTAGAGTCTCGATGGACACAAAGATTTCTTACCAAACTATTCCTATTGGGTCGGGTCATCGACCTAATGTGATTCAGGCGAAAGTTGAAGAGTAGGAATGACCCTCTCCTTAAGGTTGCTATTGCCTTTAAGAAAGGATTTTAAACATTCAAGATAGATAGCAATTAATTAGAAGCAAATTAATTGAACAATAAATATACCTGAATCTGCAAACCTTTCTTCATTAGACTTTGGATTGATTACAATGATGAATGACAAACTCTTGATTAAAATGGAAACTAAAGTATTGCATGCTGAAAAATGAACTAAGTATAAAACTGATAGTGATAAATTGAACTTGAGCAAATAAAAGCTAAGTGCTAAGTGATATGAATGGTAAAGGCTTGAACTTTAGAAATGGTGCTCGGCCTCTTCCTTGTGAGACTTGAGTGGGTATTTAAAGAGGCCTAAACCTGGTGTTGTCCCTTTCAATATGTTTTTCTAGAAATTAATTAGTTGCAAGTTGAAAATGACTTCTTTCAACCATTTTGTTGAATGCGCTAGTCACATTGACTGACTTGCATATATCTCCATGGGCAGACACAAATATGTCTTGCATAGTATTTTTGACTAAATGGTGCATCTTCTTTCATGTTTGATTATTTTGGTTTTTAGGCTATTTTCAGCTCTCTGCACCTATCATGCTTGGCTTGATCTGTATATTGGCTATAGAATCTTTTGATTACTGATGATTCTAACTTTTTTCATTAGATGTAGGTGAAAACCTTCCATTTGTAGTTCTGAATCTCTAGACCTTAAACATGGTCAAGTTGTCTTTTGTCTATTTCAATTTTTCTTTAAGTTTCCAGAACTGACTTGTTGGGTCCTTGAGACATTGGGATTCATAGCTGGTCTTCATTTGAATTACACCAAATATTCTTCAAGTGACTATGGCTCGAAGATATATTTGATCCATCTTAGTCTAAGCTTGTTCATCAATTAGGCGTACTCTCGAACATTGACAGAGACTGTCGACTATAGTTAGTCGAGAGATTTTCTTAGGTCATAGTGACTGAGACTCTTAACCATGACCATAAAAAATCTTAGGTCATGATGGTTGAGAAACTTTCTTCAGTCATAATGATTGATGGACCTCTGTCAGTCACAGTGGTTGATGGACCTCCGTCAGTTATAGGGGTCGATGGACCTTGACCATTGTTAGCTACGAGCTTAACACCTTATCTCAGTCCTAATAACCTAAGAATTCTATTCTTATTAATTCTTGACCTTAATTCCGACCACTATGATTAGAAATTAATCTTTCGCCCTAACGATTCTAAGCTGATCCATAGTTCAAACCTTGGGGTTTTTGACCACGCGACATAATTACTTTGGATCATATTTTCGGTGTTAACACCTTTTGCTTAGTATACAGGATTGGAACTCTTTATAGAAAAGCGTGCACCTCACTACCCAAATAAGGAATTTGCTTCCTTATTGACTAACTAAGTTGTAACTATAGTAGCAGTTTTGTTTTATAAGCCTTAGGGTTTCCTAAAGGACAATGGTTTAGAACATACCATATCGACTGACTTGTTACTAAAAAAAAAAAAAAAAACCCATTTTTATGAAAATAAATAACTTTTACTTTGAATATATAACCGTTTTGGACCATTTTTTTTACTATTAGGGAAGGCAATAAGGAAAAGCATATGAGATAATCCTTATCCAACATTTATGTATAGAATTTGAATTAGTATTGAATATATACACTATGGAAACTAGAGCTAGAATCATGAGGTAATTATGGTTGCGACAAGTAGAATATCTTCATTAGTTTTGGTAAATATCATAAGAGCACCTTAACATGAGTTAATGCCTTCAATAGTTGGATCAAAAGTGCAAACCAATTAGTTTCTTGATGCAATGTTTAAGAGTGAGAGCTTATATGAAAGTACATTCATGATATATATATTTTTTTTTTGAAAGGTAAAGATGAATTATATTATATAAAGATAAAATGGTACAATGAAAGTTAGCCCAGGCTAACCAAACAAGAGACAGCCCAATACAAACAAGCCCGAAGCCTAGAAAGCCCAAAATGAAACAAGGTAACCGATACAAGTTGAATCACTATATGGTGATCAGGGAGACAAAGTCTACTCCCACAATCCCTTTCAATTCCGGTCAGGTGGTTGGCCGGAGGAAAAATAATTAATGATGGGAGGTCCCATTCCCCGATAATACGCCTAGCAGAAGGTGAATCTGTGAGAGCTATGGATGTGAGTTTCAACCTGATCATGTCCGTAGTTTGATGAAACAGAGAGTTTTGGGATAGATACTTCCTCTGAAAGATCCTTCTATTGCATTCCATCCATATGTTGTAGACAAGTGTAGCGAGAGTGAGCTTTGAGGTAGAACTGTTGTAGAATCTTGAATTGGTATGCCAGTAATAAGATGCCCAATTGATGAGGTTTAGCCATGAGGATGGATTAATGTAGAACCCACATCTTGCTTAAAGAAATGTCCATAAGGGTATTGTATAGTCACATTCAAAGAACAGGTGGTTGTGGCTATCCAATTGGGAGTTACAGAGGGTGCATAGAGAAGCATTGATGTGAGCTGTGCACCTACGATTGAGGGTTGGGAGTTTTTGCGAAATAGCTACCCACAGAGTGAATGAATGTTTAAGGATTGAATTCTTGGACCAAACCAAGTGTGTCCAAGGCAGGTTAGGAAGGTGGCTATTGAAGTGTTTCATTGTGCATGCAATTAAGAAAATTCCAGTGGGTGAAGGTAACCATATGACTTTATCATCCTTATTTGGGCATGGCAGTGGGATATTGTTGGCATGCTGTAATTGGGGGACCAAATTGGTGATGTTTGGTGGGAATTGCCATACTGAGTTAGATATAAAAGAGGACAGTTTTGCTTTGGTGTCAATGGAGGTATCACTTAGCTGCTGTGAAGAGAGAATGAGGTGGAGGGGGCAAGGCTGCACCAGTTGTCAAACCCCAAAAATTGGTACTTAATCCATTGCCAATTTCAAGCTTGACAAGGGGCTTAATTGTTGTTCTAAGGGAGAGTAGCCTTCTCCAGCTCCAAGAG
>JAOTQH010249121.1:0-12046 GCA_025631255.1 Cornus kousa | reverse complement strand
AATTGTGAAAATCCATACAACCATTACACATGGATATCCTCTCTTATGATACCCCTTATATCCATAACACCTTTGGGCAACCCTTCAAGAATCCTCATTTTAGGATCTCAACAAATTTTGACTTAGTTCTGATAAAATTTGATCAATATATTTAGAACAAATAAAAATTGAAGAAAATAGAACACTCGAAAACATTTTGGAGCTGCAAGTAGCAATTGATAGGGGTTTTGACAGTTACAGTGGTACATATCGCAATGTCGCACTTCAACCTAACAGCTACGGAGAATCTACAAACAGATCTCGAGGCCACTAGTCTTAGCCTATTAGGATTGGCAAATAGTCATCATAAACCACTTATGAACAGGCGTCCCACCAATTCCATTTTTGCTTAGCTTAGATAACTTGGTTATAATCATACAGCTTCAGAGATTCGGAGTTTATAAATTAGACATATAACTGAACTCCAGTAGCAATCTTCCGTACTATATCAAAGTTAGAGGTTATATTGCTCCTTATAACCAAGACTGTTACACCAACTTATATCCATGGAGTTCCATACAAAGTAATGAAATTGTTTTCCCCACTGAGGGAAAATTAAGTCCCCATTGTTAAGATAATTCATCCAAAAGGAAAAATTAGTCTTCCCATATCACCTAATTCAAACTGAATGCCTCCAGGCTAAGCAATCGATCCTTTATAAAATTGTCTCTCGGTCAAGTTTGGACCATGGGTCACATAATATTTGGTCATTGAGTCTTAGGACAGCTATGTGCCCATGCACCTGGTCGAGTATATTTTTAATCAAACAACTTTATATTTAAAGGTTGACCCTCTATCTTTAACATTGAAGAACAAAAAACTCTCCATGTTAGCAAGGCGACTCTCAATCTTGCCCCAGCATTAACTAAATTGGCAAGTTTTTAACATCCTTTACTTGAACTTGTGAATGGTTAATACTAGAATTAAAGATTTAATTTGAAAATATGGTTATTGCAAGTGATAGAGATGCATATACTGTAAATCTTAACAAGAAAAAGAGAAGTATATGTGAAAAGCAAGCACCCTGGTAGCAATTTATCATGCTCATGATCATCTTCTTCTTTTTTGATAAGTATGCTGATGATCATCTTAAATGTGCATCCAATATTTAAATCAATAAAAAACAACTCTGACTAGACATTCATGTACTGTAAAACCATTTTTTTTTTATAAGTAAGATTTCATAAAAGGCGATCAAAAGGGGAGCGCTCCCACAAGATACAGAAGCCGTCCAGTGCGAGACTATAACTTTAAGAGGAGCATGTGTGAAATACAAGTGACACGGTTAGCAATTTATCATGCCATGAGCACCTTAATTGTGCATCCAACATTTAAATCAATCGAAAACAGCTTTGAGCATGTTAAAAATACAGAAAGTGGGTGTAGGGGACAACTCTGGAATTGTAAAGAAATCTAATAGTGGCAATTCAAGGATTATAAGCATCCTTGCAGTGCTAAAAATTAAATTTTCCATATTATTCATGTAAGGCACACATAAAGTCCCTTGAACACACAAAAAACACACTAGACCATTTCCAAATTATAGAGATAGTTCAAACATATAGAGCAAATATAATCTAGTTTAAGCTCCGCACTTGCTCTACTTGCTAGTCCTGATTTCTTTTTACACGAAAGGAGCAGAATTGGATCAGTCAAGTGGACTCGGCATTATGCACTTCAAAGAAATGTGCACTATTATAATTTGCCCAAATTTGATAATGTGGATGTTGAACATATGCAACCACCTCCAATTTGACTATTTCCCTTTTCCAATCATCATTTCACCAATGAATTACCATTAAATTACTTCAAACATGTATTCCTTTTTCGATACTTCCTAAACGTGTCCATAATTTGAAAATAATTTTTTTTATATTTTATTTTTAAAATGTATCTGACACTTGACACAAACTCCTGCCATATATCCGGATCTGATACTTTTTTTTTTTTTTTTTTGATAAGTAAACTTCATAAAAGGCGCTCATTGGGGAGCGAACCTGAAGAAACAAAAGGCACCCAAGGCGACGCTACAATTTCAAGCTATCTACAAAGTCCAAAAGAATATCCATAGATATAAAATTCTGCCCATTAACCCAAAAAAAGAGAGAAGACAGAATATTAAACTTGAGAGACCAAATAGGGGACTCCTAGCTTTCGCCGGATCCCGACCGTGGACGTAGGTTGTTGGCGAACTACGTACAAATCTTTGTGTTCTTCGTGTGGTGTGTTTACTTTTCTATCGTGATTCTTGATTCAACTTGGGTTCGTTGCATTTGTCATAACATGCATGGTAACATTGTTGCAAATACATGACCTCCAACCTTCTTTCCCTTGATTACGTGCACCCGGCGCGTGCAACCCACTCCGTTAGAGAACTTCTGAACATTCTAGCCAAACCCCCATCTTTGAACCTTGACAGCTCTCTTAAGACCTTTTGCCTTCATCTTCCACCAATCTTCCTCCTTCATCAGGTGTGAACCATCTCCGCCCTCCAAGCTCTCCGTCATCGGCACCAGTTCAGGTGGCTTTTCTTCCCAAACAGCCACCTTGTAACAAAGTCTCTCATCGTGGATGAACACTGCCGATGGGCACTCACAACCAACTCACACCAGAATACAAACAAACTCAACATCAGACGACTCATCCACATCCACCCACACAAAACCACCGCAAAGGTCCCCAGTGGACACAAACAGAGCATGGAGCCAAAGATGGAGAGGAAAACCATACATCAACACTTTTTTCAGACCTTTTTCTCTCAACACCTCAGCACAGCCCGTCTTAAAACACCAAAACATCCATCCGAAGAGTTGCATCTCCCCAGTTCCGACGACCTTCCCTTAGAACTCACCTGGCCTCTGACTTTGAAGGTAGGCAGAAGAGGTGAAGTGAGTCTCGTATGGTGAGACCCCAACCCCACAAGAGATATTCAATGCACAACCAGCCCAATCAGAAATCTGATCTCTACTACCAACATCTTTATCAAATTTGCTGACCAAACACGCTTCGAGAGCCTCCCTACGCCCCCCTACAGAGGCATCATCCAGGTTGATCAAGGGTCCTCTAAAAGGATTTGCATGCCATCTCCCGTGTGAATTTGTAAAGTGGTTAAGTGAGTCAATGAATTAAGCTCATCAAGCCCTGCATTCCCTTCATCCCCCCATCCCCCAAAGTCATGTGGAATGTACCCGGATCTGATACTTCCTTGATACTCCGAGTCACATGTATGATAAGGCTTGATAATAACATAATTTTTCCATGTATAATATAATAGCATATTGGTAAAGAAATGCATGATAAGAGTTTCAAATACTTGACTTTCTTTGACTTATCAAAAAAAAATACTTGGCTTTCTTTGGAAGAGAAAAATGAGATTGTGAAAATATATCATGTTTAATATAGTCCAAAGTTTACATCTATGCAACATAATTCTCCACTTGTTTCTCCAATTTTTTTTATTAGAAAATATTAATAATATATATACATAATATGACAAACCTTCCACCTTAAGGTGCCGCTCATTTGGTCTACACAACAACCCGAGGCCCAGAGCTTGCAACATTCCAATATGGCACCCTAGGAGTTCCCATGAACAGACTCACTACATTAACCACATATGAGATATGAAAGCCAAGTAACGGTGAGATAAATTAGTTTTCCAACTGGACAACGGTATCTGCCAAGGTCATCAAATAAATCTCCCTCAATAGCCAAGAGTTTAAGCGTTCGGATCCATATGATACTAGGTGACCACATAACATACTTGTTTCCTCTAGTAAGTCTGGCACATACTTCCTTTAGGACAAACTTATACCTTGTTTAGATAGAGAAACTTCAATGCCTAAAAAGTATCCGAGTTTACCCAAGTATTTAGTCTAAAATCAATGTTGTGGAAACACTTTCAACTTAGAAATGGCCAAAGAGTTATCCCCGGTGATAACGATATCATCCACATATACTACAAGAAAATGTAACCTGCTTCAGTATGTTGACGAAGTACTGAATGGTCTATTTGACATCTGTAAAGAACCAATTCTATATTGACTTAGAAAAATTTCCAAACCAAGCTCTTAGTGATTGTTTCAAACCATATTGGGCTCTCTTTACACGACAGCCAGCGTGTCGATACTCCCCGTATGCAACAAACCCAGGTCGTTGCTCTATATAAACTTCTTCAGCAAGTCACCATGTAAGAAAGCATTTTTAACATCTAACTAAAACAAGGGCCAGTCAGAAAAAGAAATTAAAATACAAACAAAAGAAATCTTGGAAGGACTAATCAACACCATAGGTCTATGTATAGCCTTTAGCAACAAGGTGTGTTTTTAAACGCTCAATGGGACCATCAGGGAGATATTTCACGGTATATACCCACTTACAACCGATAGGTCTGGTACCAAGAGGCAGTGGAACAAGATCCCACGTTCCATTACAATGTAAGGAATCCATTTCATCCTGCATTGCTTTCTGCCAGCCCGGATCAGACAGATCATCTTGCGCACTTGTAAGAACAAGAGTAGCACGCAACTTGGAACAGAAACATGAGAAAGATGGTAACAAAGATTGATAAGAAATGTAATTAGCAATGGGATGATTAGTGACACAAGGCCCAGTACCTTTACGAAGGGCAATAGTCAAAGAGTCGGATGCAGTAAATGGTGTTGGATTCAAAGACTAAAGAAGTTGATGGGGCATAGCAGCAGACGGCCTTGATCTCCAAGTATAAACCTGTAATGGAGCAATGGGTTGCGGTAGACTAGAATGACTGGATAACAATGCGAGAGGAAGCAGAAAAGAGTGCGAGGACATCTTAGGAGTAATATCAAGAAGAGGACTTTATCTGAACAATACGGATTACGGAATAAACACATCTCAGGAGTAATATCAAGAAGAGGACTTTTATCCGAAAATTGCATAACAGACTCACAAAAAGAGACATCAACTCTAGCGAAGTATTGCTAAAGGGTAGGACTGCCCAGTAACCCTTCTAGAAAAGGAGAATAACCAAGAAATGCACACTTAGTGGCACAAGGGTCAAGTTTATCTAAACTAGTCCAAGATTGTGAACATAACATACAGACCCGAAGACTTTAGGAGGAAGAGGAAACGAAGGAGAATCAGGAAACAAAATAGAGTGAAGAAATTTCCCATTCAACACAAAAGATGGCAAATTGTTTGTGACGTCCTACATCGTGTGGGGAGTAGAAGTTCCTGGCATGGACAAGCCCATATGGGTCAGGCCAGCAAAAATGCTGGGTCCTAGGAGAGGGTGATTGTGACGTCCAACATCACCTGGGGAGAGAAGTTACTGGCATTTGTATGTGTGGACACCCCTTAACCATGTAGACGTGTTTTGAAAACCGTGAGCATGGAAAGCAGACAATATCTACATGGGATGCATATGAAATAAGAGAGTACAGGTCACTTCCAATAGGTGATGATTCTTACATTCAGGCGCACCATTTTGTTGTGGGGTGAAAACACGTGATGTTTGATAAATAATGCCTTCATCACGAAGTTACATATCGAAAGAAACTTATCAAAATGTAAGACACGAATTAAACATCCAAAGTGGGTTTTTATTTCTTGCAAAATGTTTGAAAGATTGAAAATAACTCAGATCAATCTTTCATTATGAAAAACCAAGTTATACGAGAATGATCATGCACGAAAATCACAAAATAATGAAATACATTAATAGAAATAATTTATTGAACCCAAACATCTCAATGAATCAACTGAAAACAAGTGGACACTTGATTATCAATCTTAGATTTGAAAGTCACACGATGATACTTAATAAGTTGACAAGCTTCACATGACAAAGACAACATACAACTAAGACTTAAGACTTGACGCTGCAAAACTGGAAGCTACGGGTCAAAACAACAATGCCACTACAACAGGGACAGAGAAGAACGGTAAACCATAGGATGACGCTCAAAATCAAAATAGTATAAGCCATTGACTTCATGCCCCATACCAATCTTCCTCTCTGTCTTCAGATCCTAGAAAAAACAATAAGTGGGATAAAACATAACGGAACACTGGAGAGATTTAGTAAGCTTACTAATCAACAGAAGTTCAAGAAAAATTGAGGAACATATAAAACAGATGATAAGGACATAGAAGAATTAAGTTGAGTCGTTTCGAAAACTTTAGATGATAAACCATTAGCAAGAGTGACACTCTGAGAAGGAGTGATAGAATGAACAAATAAATTATGAGAGCAACCAGTAATATAGTTTGATGCCCTCGAATCAATAATCTAAGGACTGTGAGTGGAAAACAGTAAACATGTGGATGAATACCAGATTGAGCACAGATAGCCATAAAGATGATGATGACACCTGTTGCTGAGACAAAAGCCGAGGATAGTCAGCGCGTGGGATAGTGATCATATCAGATTCAATGGATTGGGCATGTAAAATGGGAATATCCTCCTAATAGGAAACTTTATTTGCATAAGGAAAGTGTTTGTCACGAAGATCCCAACAATGATTGAGAATATGATTAGTACAACCTGTCAACCACAGTAAGTACCTCTCTGCGGTTCTCTACCCTGATCGCATCCTCCCCTTATCTGAGTATGAAGTGTCACATACTTGTCCACGTCAGTAGATGCCATACTAGACGAAGAGAAAAGGACCAAATCTTGAATTGGATGAAGAAATCAATAAAACCAAAGAATAGGGCTGACTGGAATGAGTCTGATCTGGCCGGAAAAGGTAACTTGCCAAAAGAAAGTAAACTAACCAGAAAAGAAAAAAAAAAAATGGCCGGAAAAGGGGGAAAATGACAAGGAAAAATAAAAGAAAAACTGAACTGGCCGGAATGAGTTGGAAATAACCGAAATCTGAACTGGTTGGAAAAACTGAACTGGTCGGATTGGCCAGAAAAGATGACAAAAAAATGGCTGGGTTGCTTCAGTTGGGATCAGGTCGGGTTGAACTGGTCTGGTCGAGCCTGGTTTTACTACACTTTTTACTTTTCAGATCGGGACAGTAAAGGTTGGTCGATCGGAGCCCCTCTTTTCCTTCCTCTACTCTGTTATGTTATGATTACCCTCGTCGCTGCAACTCTTCCCAACGACGACAACAACCACAACTAACCAACGGCTACTTCATGACAGCAACGGCAACCACACGACAACTGCAACAATGGTGATCTAAAGTGATGCTCTACAGTGACCACTACATGACGATTACAAATGACGACGACGACGACAATGAAATTGCCAGCGATAACCATATAGCAAACCTGCTCTGACAACATGTTGAAATTAAGGCATGAAGAATACAATAAGATGACAACACTGAATTGAGAAATTTTGTGGGAGAGAATATTCACCATTTTTCTTCTCTCTCTCTAGATATATATATAAATCAATTGGGACTACAGTGAAGAGAGTATTTGACCTTGGAAGAAATTAACTGATGTGCCTTTCTCATTGTAGAAACCAAAACACAAGTCTACAAGCTTCCAACTTAAAATCATAGATTCAGATGCATTACATGATAAGGCATGTTACCAACTGAGGTTTTTATTAAATGAAATATAAGTATATTATAGTGAAAGCAGAAAACCAAAGTATGTACCTGCACAAATTTCACAAGTGTGACACGACCTACACCTCTGATTGAGACTAAGGCTCCGACATCTAATCGCTCAACCTGCATCGCAGTGAAGGATGATTGAGGCCATTAAAAATTTTCAGTGTTTATGATATTAATATTCGCAGAAGCACAAACAGCTTACTTTTTCTATGACAACCAAACAACCATATCTAGCAGCAAACGATGCTTCTGCCAATGCTTCAGTAGTAGCAATAGGATCCAACACAAAATACACAAAAAGCTTCTTCTTTCTAAATAAAGACTGCAACAATAGAATACAGAGAAATATTATAAGTAACATTTCATTAAAAGTGCTCAAGGGGGGAGCGCGCCCAAAGAACAACTACACATAAGACCAAAAGAGGCCAGTTATACTCTCAAGCTATCTGCATAATCCACAAAATCCCCCAAAGACTTAAAATTTCGCCCACTAACTAATAGAAAACTCAATACAAAATGTTCGATAAACCAAACATCACTAGTTTGACAAACTGTCCACAACTTTTCCAATTTGAGACATAAACCGTGCCAAAACTAAACATATTAGCAAAATTGGTTCCTTTCCGATGTATCAATCAAACAAATATATTTAACAAACTTAATCAAACTATCAGGTTGACCCTATACAGAACTCATTCAAAAATGAGATTCTGATCAACTTTTTCTTCTTTTTTTGTAGGTGAAATATTGGTCATTTCCTTCCTAGCCTTTAAAGCGTTCACTAAAAACATGCACAATTTTAACCACACGAAATGTAAGAAATTTTTGCATAAGTAATTGAGAATTGATCTTCTCAATCCATATACAAAATTTACATAAACAAGTGGAATCACATTCATACTATAATCCCAAAAATAGAATACCTTCATTAACATATGCATGACCCTTCAAGAATACATAAAGGATGCAAGATAATATCTAGTACCTCCTCCAGCAATGCTAGATATCTTGCTTCGAATAAATGAAGTGTCCTGCACTCAGATGGAACAAGTATCTGTATTACCAAAAAAAATGTCAAAACAAAAGCGTTGTCCATAACATGAAATAAACTTAGGATTCATTTATTTAGTAAAAGATAATATTCAGCACATGAAATAAACTTAGGATTCATAATGCCCAGTGTCTTGCCCCCTAAACAGATGAAGTTCTTCTTTCTCAGTTTTTTTTCTCAAAATATAAGTTCTGTCAGAGCTATACAATATATTGACACTACAAACAGAAAATGCAGAAAAATGAGTCATGCATTTCTTAGTGGTTACCTAAACCAATCTTTTTCACCGTTCCACTCTGCATAGAACCATAGATTCTATATGAGTCAACCATACCTTTCCACACAAGCTCCACCCACAATCTTTTTGGCTTTTTATTGCCCTCAAGTATGAGGTTTGCTATATGAATCCTTTGAATATTCAATCCTATGAGACAGCATGTTCTGATATATATAAGGACATCATGCTTTCATACACATCCTCAAACCATGATTTTCAGCAATTTTCTTCTCTTGGTAGTGTTCCATGTTCTTTTAACCAAAGCATAACGTGAGGGATAAACCCTTCCCATCTGAAAATTCCTTTCAACTTTTTGATTTTTATTATAAAAAAGTAAATAATAGTTAAAAATAATAATAATAAATAAATAAATAAAAACGTCATCCAGAGAGATATATAACAAATATTTTAACATGTATTAACAATTTTTTTTGTGAAATTTTACTAGCACACTAGCATGGTAAATTTTATGACTGTTATTTTATCAGATTTATTAGTCCCATGAAGATCATTCAAAGATATCGTCACAAGTTATTTCAACAACATGAGATGTGGGCCTCATTATCTGCAGCATGGAGTACACAAACCTCTGACTACACATTGGATTTTGAGGTGTACATATAATCATATATTCATTCGTCATTAACCTTTGATACTTTAAACATTTTTCAACCGCCTTGCCTTAAGGCAGCCTTCGTGGTGAGCCTAAAAGAATTTTCCTTAGAAATCCTCGCAGTACCAGATCGAACTGTCTGGCCCATAAATAAACCCATAAAAGTGTGCCTATACTAGCCATCTTACAAACTTTATTTATTACTATAGATCGCCATCAAACACTCCAAAAGCACCTGTCTCATTTTGAAATGAATTGAGACGTGCATGACAAAAGAACCTTTAGATGCAATCTTAAGGTTTCACTGCTAATGTATAAAACAATTTACTGTAACTGTATTAGACAGACTTAAAAATGAAATTGTAGCAAAAGATGTGAATGAAATCTTGAACGAGACAAATAAGATGGCTAAATAATTATTGATTTTGTTATGTAGGTTGAGTTGAGATGTGATCATTTATCAAAGCATTGCAATAGCGTCTGAATTTGAAATTATATATATATATATATATATATATAAAGCAAATACAACTATGCTATGTGAAAACCGAATGTTGGGTAGTCAAAAAACAAAATGAAGGATTTCGTAAACTTAAACCTGCTTAGACAACCCTTTAATCTAAATGGACCGATTTCCTACTTATATAGCAGTTTGATGTAAAGGTTCATCATTTTTGAATTAAACCGTCCAAAATTGAACATTTCATTATATTTTCTCTCATATGGTCATACATAGGCTTTCTTTAAAATAGTACACTCAAAAATTTCAAACATTACCTTTAAGATTGTTGTTATTTCCCGAACAATTCCATTCAATATTCTTACACATACTAGTAAAAAGTGAATAGCCTATTCTAATTCAAGAGAACATCCAAACATGCCATTAGGAACAAAAGATGTGTAAGAACATCACAGTGTGAATTCGAGATACAATTATTGCTTATAGAAGAAGAGCTCACCTGGTCTATAGGGAATGGAAGAAGGGGGAGCTCTGCCGACGAAGAGAGCACGTGTGGGTTGAAACGGCGTCGTTTCAGGGTGCTAAGTTCACGATTGCGAACAAGGTTCAATTGGGTTGAAGAATCAGAACTCAGGAAACGAGAGAGTCGATGAGGGTATGATGCCAAAAGGGATTTGATGGGTCGTCTTCTTCTGGTAAGAATGTTTTTGCGATTGATAAAAGAAGTAGCAAGTGAAGGGCTCACATTGAGGTTGAGATTGAGACTGAAACTGAGACTGGGTTTAGCTTTAGATGCCATGGATGGTTGTTCTTTTTGCCAATAGGGAAGCAGGGTTATGCCACATCCTCTTTAGGAGATATACACACCGAAACGGCATTGCTGTTCCAACGGTTGGGAAAAAATAAGAATCTTCGAGGTATATTACACTCACATTACATCTTTTAAACTTAATTCATTTTTCTTTTTTATAAATACGATATTCGTATAAAAATACTCCGACGGCGCATATCCCGTAATCCTGAGGTGGGATAAAACAAGGGTAATTCATTTATTGTTCGAAAATTTTTAGGGATGACAAAATTTTTATTTATTTATTGTTTGAAATTTTTTACATGCATGGACAAGGGATGGCAAAATTTTCAAATTTTACTATCCCAAAAACAAAAAATAAAAATAAAAAAAAATTCAAATTTTGCAAGTCCCCGCCCCGTTCAGGCAGGTTTGAGGAACATGGGATAATTTTTTAAAACCCTGCGAGGGCGAGGGTAGAGATGGGATAGTTTTTTAAAACACTTAAAGAAAAATTATAACTTGTTCTAAATCTTGGAATTTGATAATAAGAAAAATTATCCGCTAAGAAAATATATTATAGTGTATGTTGATCGGTTATGGGGGCGGGTATGGGGTTGGATTTTAAACAAGATTGGGGTGGGAAATGAGATCCCGCCCCGCCCATCCTCTTCCCTACTATCATTAAATATATTTTTAATTAATTAAATACAATTCAATTAAATATTAATCATTATTTTTATTTTTTAAAAAATAATTAAATATATAAATAATTCTACAATTTTACTCTCTAACTAACCACTACTTTATGGTATAAATTTAGAGATGAAAAAATGATTACACGTTTTAGATCTTTTATATTACGATTCCTTAAGTTTGGATATCCATATTATTCGTGCAGAACAAACGTAACAATTTCTTAACTGTATCTACATGGTAAAATAAATGTTCCACTCAACTAGTTATACAATATACTCTATTTTGAGTTCTATATTCCCTTGGTGTTGGCAACAAATTAAATGTCTATTTATATATAAATATCTTCCTTCAATGGATGGTTTGTATACATTACAGTTAATGGCTAAGATCTAGTCTATGCAATTCTTCATATAAATATCTAAAATATTTATAACTTTTACAAAACTATTTTAAAATCTTCTCGAATCTCACAAATTTTTACAAGCTCTGTGATGTTCTGAAATCTTTTACAGTGTCTATTTACAACACTCCACTATTATATGCGCAAATGTAGAATACTCT
>JAOTQH010249100.1:0-12048 GCA_025631255.1 Cornus kousa | reverse complement strand
TCAAATGTCTTGGAAAGCTCATTTAGGATGAACAGCAAACCACTCGGATGGCTCGTCTTCTGTTGAAGCAGTTGAATGTTCTTAACCCTACATTTCATGAACACAAAGGCAGCCACAACACTCAAACTGGTACCATAATTTGGCAATAGAAAATTTACTGGACAATATAGAATATTGCTTGACATAAGATACAAAGAGCTATATGATTGATAGTGTTGGAAGATTAATGTAGACTTGTCTAGATGATTGATAGTGTTGGAAGATTATCTAGATTCATCTAAAAAGACCAAGTGATACTTAGGAAGGTAGAAAGTCATATGGTAGATGAATAATCATTGTTAGTACATGAAACATTTTGGTTCATTGTATGTATTAAATTTATGTACTAGAAGTATCCCTGGAGTAGTATAAATAGGTGAGTCATTTGAGTGTATGGCATCTGCAGACAATTGAGGCATACAAGATATAAGAATTCAGTTCTATAGAAGTGGATGTTTCTGAATTGTGTGTTTACTAATTCAATTGAATATATGTGAGTATAACCCATTTCTATTCACTTGCCCACCAACTCCAACAAAGTGGTATTAGAGCCTTGTTACAATATCGGCAAAGAAAAATGGCGTCTAACAACATGTTGCAGCCCCAACTTCTAAAGTTTAGTGGGAATAATTATAATCAGTGGAGTATACAAATGAAGGTGTTGTATGGATCCCAAGATTTATAGGAAATTGTTGAAAACGGTTTTGCAGAACCGGAGAATCAATAGGAGTTCGTCAAGCACAACTCAATGAGTTGAATAGAAAGAAGGATATAAAGGCATTTGTGGATGGAAAATATTTTCCCACCAATAAAAGGTTGACACCTCAGCATAAAAGGGGACCACCAAAAGTATAAAGACTATTCTATTTTCACTTTGGGCCTTAATATGAATAATGGTCCAGGTTAGCAAAGTAAGATGTGTTGGACTCATTGAATCGGCCTGAGGCAATAGACCTTCAAAGCCCAATTATAAATCTATTATGTTTTAACAGTTGTATTAAAAGAAGGATTATTATCAATAGAAACTAAATCACGTAAATCCTTACCCTAAGGAATGTATAATGTGATTGAGATTCTTAAGCGACAAGCAATACGTGTCCTAAAAGGACTCAATTACCTATAAATTTCTTATAAATAGAGGCCAAGACCTCGAATAAAGATATATAATTTCTACTAAATCAATTTTAGCTTTGATTCAATAGTTCTTTTTCTTTGTCAATTTATGCTTTTGAGTGTTGTGTGGTAACTAGTTGACTTTTCAAAGTTAAACGAGTTTTTGCATATACAATTTAGCGTCATTTGTGGGAAACATATAAAAAAAATACCCCCACAAGTTATTACTATCTTTTATGCGACTATGTTTTGGGATGTCAACGGGAACAGCCGCAGTAGATCAACAAATGGAATTGATGCGAAATATGCGTGAAGAATTCCTGCAACAATTCAAGACATTCTGGTAGGCAAATGAAACCAGTACAGCTCAGATCACGATGCTTCAGCAATGGAATGACGCCCTTCTGATAGCCATGGAAGAAATGGCACCACAGCTTCTGACCGTTACTGCCAATATACCGAACAGAGACCAAGGAGTTCCTCCTAACCACGCACGAGAGCCAGGGCTTCAAGCCGATCAACAACATCTCGAGGACCCTCAAGGGAGCCTCAGAATCCATCCTCGGATAGAGGCATCGATACTAGGAAGCTCGCAACAATGCCAGAGTAGGCCCACAGAAGATCAAACCAAGTTAAGCCGAAGGAACATATAAAAGCCCAACCCAACTTTGGTGCTGGGCGCAGTAGGAGAACTGTTCAAAAGCTTCAGAATTCAGACCCCGAAAGAGATGGTGAGAGAATTCACTGCTTTAATCGCCAAGACTCCATTCACTGACGATATCGAGCAAATGGATATCCCAGAGAAGTTCAGAGTACCAAATTTTACCCCCTTCGATGGAACTGGAGATCCAACCCATCATCTCTTCCATTACACCCAGATGATGGCAATGCATACCCATAATGTCTCTCACGTGCAAAGCTTTTTCCTATATGCTTATCTGGGGTAGTGGTCGAATGGATCAAAAACATATCTCATCGATGCATCTCTAGTTTTGAAGAGCTCTATGTAGCATTCCTCACCCAGTACTGCGGCAACAAGAGGTAGAAGAACACTATCTACACCCTCTTCACCCTAAAGCAAATGGAGGGTGAGAACCTACAAGCATTTCATGGAAGGTTCAACTTGGGAACGACTGGCATACTCGATTGCCATCAGCCTTCTGTCGTAGAAGCCTTTAAGATTGCAATCATCCAAGGATCAAAATTTCATAACTCATTATTCAGGTACACCCTTCTAGATATGCCATATCTCAATGCGAGAGCACAGAGCTATATCAGAATAGAAGAAAACGAAGCACAACGAAAGATGTAATCGACCTTAATTTCGGTGGAAGAAAAATCTAAAGTGAAGAGCACCAAAAGCAAAACCCCACCTTCTCTTTATATTTTCATTCCCTTTGAATTCATTTTCCGTTTTAAGTATTTGAATTTAATAGCTTAAAAGTGACAATCAAACAAGCAAGCATATATTCTGAATTAAACTGGAATTAATCTCAAGAGCTTAACAGCCATAAACTTCGCAGTCTTCGTGGTTCGACATCCTCTATATAAACCTATCCTACAAGGATTCATCCTATTGTGAGTAGTATTTATTATTGAAAACAATTTATGCACATCAGTAAGGCTAGAAATAAGATATTTGAAGAAGAGATCAAAGAAGTTGCACCAGCGGAGATTGGAGAAGTGAATGAAGTTGCAGGTGATGAAGGGTTTTGCTTGAGGGCTTAAAGTGAGGCAACGTGTGGAGGTAGTTCAAGCGGTAATTTCAGGTGTTAATTTTGTGGTAGTTAACCTTAAGGATTTCATCCAAGGATAATCGAGTAGTTTTGATGATTACAAACCATTAATCGCATTTAAGGATTAATATTTATATTGAGCGTTATAGAAGATTCACATTTAAAGAATTACCTCAATAAAGCAATAAAGATCATTCCAAATATTCCATTATTTAAGATCACATCAAGAAAAACAATGGATATAAAGAAGACTTGAAGTTGCAAGGAACAATATACAAAGTCCATCCAAAGATAGCTTGGACAACAATTATCAAGAAAGCAACTTAAGGAAAGGAAGAAAGTAAGGACACCTCAAAGCATAACGATCATGGACAAAGCTTGGAAAAAGGGATAGATAGGATGGTGAGTGTTTATGATTCAATATTAAAAGAATTTATCAATCCATCTGAAGCTCATCTTTATAGGAACATACATATCATTATATCATTGATAAATTCCTATATCCACTATCAATAGGCTATGAACTTCATTACATATATATTTGACATATGAAGTCTTTGCTAAAGAATGAGTTAGTTCAAGCTTCCATAAACTTTGAAAGAAATCAAAACTTGAGCTAGAAATGCTACGATCATGCACATCAATCACATGATTTATATTGGTCAATAGAAAGTAAAGGTTAAGGCATTGAACTTATTTATTCATCCATAAAGCCCTTGTTACCTTAATTTGGTAAAAGACTCTAGGACACAATGCACTTAATATTTATCATCCTTATATGTCGTTAGACTCTTAGAAATCGGACTTAATCGTAATTGAACCATACATATGTTGTGGAAAATCCACATATTTATAGAAAATATAAACCACAATATTTATACACAATGATTCAAGATAATGAACACCACCACCAATGAATAATTAAGTAACCATTCTTTTATTAAACTGAATAGTACGTCATTTGGACAATATGGATATAATAATGAACATGAATTTAACAAGATAAATAATTCATCAATATAATAATAATAATATTAACTTAATAATATAAATTAAGAAGTAAAACAATAATAATAAAATAGGTAAGAAAGTGCGGGCCTGATTGTTGAGGCATGTGCAAATACATTAACCTAAAACTAATAGTCCTCCCCTTCGTTCGGGTATTGGCAAAATTACTCAACTCCAAGATATAACCCATCAGCTATAGCGGCGTCTCCTCCATGTGCACGACCACAGAAAGACTAGGGTCCAAGTCTATATAAGTCTAGTTGCTTATAAACTCAATATGTAAAATAATATACACTAACATCTCACATAAGAAAGAGTTATGGAGATAGATTATAAAATAGAGAGAAGAGTCTTAATCACCCTATCTCATCACTCATACATAAAACACTTATATATAGAAATATGATAAGTCTTCCTCTTTATGTAGAATGATAACTGTAACTGTTATCCACACTTGATATAATATTAAGTAAAATTAAATGATTAGATGAAATATAATTTAATAGTGTTTAACATATTATAATTGAATATATAATTTATTATATATTTATTTACTTTTATTAAAATATTTCTCAATAATCCCCACCCATTTTAATAAAATAAGTAATATAAATAACTGAGCAGCTTTATACTATGCAATCGGTGTAGGTACTTTCTGGGCTTGAATATACACTTAGTGTGATAGTCTCCATTTGAGGAACCTGAATGAACTAAGTCTTGAATTCGGTCCCTTGAGCCTAACTTTAACATACCACACACATAGATTGACGATAGACTTGGTTTGGCGGTTTAACGTGATTAATGGCCAGGTATTTTGATTCTCATGAAAGCTTTAGGGAACAACCCAACTCCTACGGTCGCGGTTTCACGATGACTTTCACTTAGGCGAATCTTCCAAGGGTATATGTGAGCTATACCTAGCGAAAGTATGCTCGCCTCGAATTCATTCAGGGTAAAGCCCTTCTTTGTACGTCACATCACAACATTGATGCTATAGGGATGAGTAAAATTGGTAATGGCCATTATTTATAGTAATTGAGTTATTTACATTTTCTTAATAAATCATTCTTGATTACACTGAATAAATTTTTAAAAATTTGAAACTATTGCGTAATATGTTTTCATTCATTTTAAAATATGTATATGTATAATTATATACTAATATGTTAATTTGTGTAGCTAGCTGTTGCATTGGTTTTAATACTATTTTTCATTAATTGCTTATTTGAATATAACCGCTGAGAATAAATAGATAATAATATCGTTTATAAGATAGCTATTATAGAATGCATCTATTTATATCCTACACATGCTTAGCAGTGAATTGTTAAATTATTAATTAATGAATTGACGTTGTAACTGCTTGGTATTCATATGGGTTTTTGAAACTGATCAGTTAGTGCATGTATATTCATATTTTAAGTGTCTTTATTTATTTGAAGTAAATACACCCATTAATTTGATTTCTACATTTTGTTCATCAATTGACACAAAACTGATATATATTTAATTCTCATTAGAAACATACTAAGTTAGCTGGGAGATTATATTCAATTGAGTTTCTAATCTAGTTTTACATCTCTGATGCTTTTTAAGGGAAACAAAAGGGCGAAGTTGAATTTCCAACAAAGGCAAGAGTGCATGCACTTGGTAGTGGGAATCTTGGATATGCTAGTGGGACCAGACCTTCAGTTTCTCAAGTGTCGCATATGGTGGATTGGAAGCAATGTACCACGCTTCTTCTATAGCTGGGGGTTTCACCTATGATGGAGGTGCTGTAATATGGCTGAACATGGAGAATGATGCTTAGAAGAAAACCTCTCCATCGCAGCTTGAATGGAAAGTCCAACAAGTGTTGAGCGTCAAGGAATCCAGGTGGATTGTTAGACAACTTCCCTTAATGTAGTTTGGATAGTTTAGGCATCATTAATTGGAGAGAATTGGTAGGGTCTTAATTTCTTTGCCCATTGTTAAGGTTGGGCAGACCAAGGTTGAAGAAGGGCCGGTCATAGTAGTTACAATTTTATAATATAGGAAATATAAAGAGGAGATGAAAGAGAAGAGAGAGATGTGTTTTGTAATTCAACTTTTGCCATGGCGGGTGGTTTTGCATGGCCAAACACACTTAATAAAATTTAAGTTTTGTGTGGCGGAGGGAGATTGCATGAGAGTTGTCCCGGGTTCTCTCATTCGATATGGTGTGTGTGTTTATGTGTGCTTGCATTCTCCCTCATCACGCAAATTCCTAATTTACAATGTTGCAACTAACATAAAGGGAAAAAAATGCATCCAGATACATTAACAATTCAAGCTAACAAACCATCCATCTCCAAAAATTTTCCTATGAGGTATTATTCAGTGATGAATTATTTTGTTGACGAAAAAAAAATGATGGAGGAAAAAGAGTATCGATAAAAAAGGAAGTGGTGGGGTGGAAAAAAAATGATGATGAAAAAAGAGAGAAAAGAAAAGCAAGAATAAAATAAAGGGAAAAAAAAAATGAGGAGAAAGAAAAAGAAATCCAAGAGTTGGGTTGTGAAGGAAAAAAAAGAAAATTAAAAAGACAAGTGTCTTATTAGGACACAGTCCTATATATGTCGAGAGGGATGGGCCTTAGCCCCAAGGGAGTCACCTACGGAGGTAATCCAACCTTTTGATTGGCGATTCAATCACATGATGAAATGTTCAACGGGTAGAAACAATCTGCACTGCGTGATTTATTGACAACACCCTTTTTAGTAAGTTTCTCGAGGAGATTATTTCTTGAACAGCCTTGTGACATCATTGTTGTGACGTGACGTTAAGGAAGGGCTGTGCCCTGAATGAATTTGAGGCGAGCATACTCTCATAGTGTGTAGGTCACATATAACCTTGAAGGATTCACTTAAGTAAAAGTCGTCGTGAGGCCGTGAACGTGGGACTTAGGCTGTTCCCTAGAGCTTTTACGAGAATCAAGATACCAACACATGGTTATTAATTGCGCTAAACCGCCAAACCAAGTCTATTGTCAATACTATGTGTGTAGTATGTTAAAGTTTGGCTCAAGGGACCAAATTCAAGACTTAGTTCATTCAAGTTCCTCAAATGGAGACTATCATACCAAGTGTAGGTTCAAGCCCAGAAAACACCTACGTCAATTGCATAGTATAAAGTTGTTCAATTATATATTTTACTTATTTTATTAAAATAGGTAGGGATTGTTGAGTAATATTTTAATAATACTATTTATATTGAATACTATTTACATTATATTAAATACTATTTAATAATGAAATAGTTATATTTAAATTCTTTATTTATGTTTCTATAACCATTACACTCTTTCACTCTATAAAAAGGTTATATGTTTATCATTCTAAAGATCGAAGTATGGATACTTATATTTAGTGTGAGTGAGACTCTAAAAGAATAGTTTATCATCTCTCTAGTATACTCTTCCATGTATGTATATGTGTATACTATATTTGAGAGTATTTTATTTATTGATTTTATGAGCAATTAGACTTATGTAGACTTGGACCTGGTCTTCCTATGGTCATGCACACGGACGAGACATCGCTGCAAGTTGATTGGGTTGTATCTTAGAGCTGACTAGTTTCACTAATACCTGCACGAAAGGGAGGACTATTAGCTTTAGGTCAATGATTTTACACATGTCTCAACAATCAGGCCAGTTCTTTCTTACCTATTATTATTATCGTTTTCATTCTTACATTCTATCATTATATTATTGCTGAATTATTTATCATGTTAAGTTCTTATTCATTATTATATCCATATTGTTCAATTGATGTACTGATCATTTTAGTAAAGAATTGTTATTTGATTATCTTTAATTATTTGTATGAATATTGTACTTTATATATTTCAATAAATATGTGAAATTTCCACAACAGTTACCACACAGCTAACAATTGCCCTCAAGAAAAATCACAAGATTAATTTCCAAAACATGACAATATTAATAAGAATGAATAAAATAAATTTAGGTGGATAACAAACCTATAAAAACGTCCATAAATTAGAAACCCACTGTATCTATTAAACATATTCCATATATTCACTATAGACTGATTCACTTACCTAATGTGTCTTCTGTGCATATCTAAATTTATATGGTCAGTATGTAAAAGGAAACACAAAAGAATATTTTTTTAGTATTATATTAAAGGAAAGACTAATGACATATACAAGAATAATCTATATACCATCACATAAAATGAGTGCAATCATTTTAAAGAAATTATTTACAATCAACTATAGTAATGAATAACTTACCTAACCATATCAATTTTATTAGAGTAAAGGGATGCAACATATAGCAATTATCATCCGGTGATAATACCAAATAACATACTACCACAAATAAGATTAATAATACTTTAATAAGAATTGACACACTAGAATAAGTTATTAAATCAAATGAAGAGAATACATATATACTTTGCTTTATAAATTATTATTAAGATCTATCAGCTTTATACTATTGTGGAAATTTCACATATTTATAGAATATATAAAGGACAATATTCATAAACACACAATAACTCAAGATAATCAAATAAATTTTTTTTATTAAACTGAATAATACATTAATTGAACAATATGGATATAATGATGAATAAGAACTTAACATTGTAAATAATTTAGCAATAATATTATAATATAAATTAAGAATGAAAACGAAAATAATAAAATAGGTAAGAAAGAGCTGGCTTGATTGTTGAGGCAAGTGTAAACACATTTATCTAAAGCTGATAGTACTCCCTTTCATACGGGCATTATCAAAACTAGTTAGCTCCAAGATACAACTTAATCAGCTCGCAGTGGCGTCTCCTCCATATGTACGACCACAGAAAGACTAGGTCCAAGTCTATATAAGTGTAGTTGCTCATAAACTCAATAAATAAAATACTCTCAAATACAATATACACATATACATATATGAAAGAGTATACTAGAAAGATGATAAACTATTCTTTTAGAGTCTCACTCACACTAAATATAGGTATCCATACTTCGATCCTTAAAATGATAAATATATAATTTTTTTATAGTGTAAAAGAGTGTAATGGTTATAGCAACATAAATAGAGAATTTAAATATAATTATTTCATCAATAGAAATATAATAAACCATTATATTAAATATTTAATATAATGAAACTTAATATATAATTTAATATATATATATATATATATATTAATTTTGTTAAAATATTACTCAACAACATCAAAGTCCTAGGTGGTAGAAAGATGGCTATCTCATAAAAACAATTTTCAGCCCAGAAAATTTCCCGATCAGCTTGTACTAAAACTGCTATAACTATTTCTGTAGTTAGAGTTTTTAAGTGAGGCTAGTTGCATTGGAAATATGACTTTGAGATGTTAAATTTAGACTCAAATTTCACCTAATTTGGATTTAAATTGATTGATTTATAACCATCACAAGTTGCATATTTCTGCACAGCGAAAAACCTGACCAGGTTTCACTAAAACTGCCATAACCATTTATGTGGTTTGAGTTTTTGAGTGAGACAGGCGGGATTAGAAATTTGACTTTAGGCCAATAAATTTAGACTTAAATTTGACCCAATTCAGAGTAGTATTAACTAAGTTATGGCCATTGAAAAGTTAGTTAACTAAAGTAGGTAAAGGCAACCTACTGGATTCAAATCCTAGTCGATTGGACTAGGCTGAGAGTAGCATTTTGCACTTAGAAAATTCAATCGACTGAGTTTTTAACCAGCCGATAGAGTAAGGAATCTAGTCGACTAGATTCTTAATCTAACTTGTTGAGTTTGCTGAATTCAAATTAAACGGGCAGATTCGCCCCTCTAACAGATCCATGCTTCATCTATTCTCTCTACAGCTTTATACCCATTCTTTCACAGACTAATATTCATATATTTTGAGCACACTTGAGTAATATATTCAAATGCCCATCATGTAGAATCTCAAATGGATATATTATCGTGAAAGGACTATATAAACATCTGCTTGTTTTGCTGAAATGCAGAGAACTTGACTGAGCTAATTTGTGAGCATTTTACGGAGCTTTTGTTTTGGGTTTCACTTAGGATTAATAGAGCTTTTGTTCTGAATTTATATATCTTCAATAGAGCTTCTACTCTGAGTTTTTCTCTCCTAACAGAGCTGTTGTTCTGTTCATTTATTCATCATATCTCATATACATCATTGTTAGAATGTTGACCTTCATTTGAATTTATATATACTCTAGCCTGAGCTTTGATTGTAATTCAGTTTTGAGAGAAATTTGTTGTACTTCAATTATTATTTTCAATCAGTTGTAAGCCTAAGAGGAAGAGTTTTTCTTAGCAAAGAAATTGTAAGGGTTGGTAAAGACCCAAAGGAAGACTAAGAATGGTTTATCTTTTAGCAAGGAGTTACTTCTTGTCAAGGTTTGTTCTTCACCCGTAAGGAGAAGCCAAAGTTTGCTTTCCACCTGTAATGAGGTGTCATAATGGATTGGGGAAGTCTCCAGAGGGATCTTGAGCCTAGAAGTAGGAGTTTTTGAACCTCGCAAAATTCGTTGTACTATAATTGTGATAAATAGTTTACTTGAAATTGCTTAGTTATAAACTAAAAATTGTCTATTGTTTATCATAGACTTTATTTACCCCCCCCAAGAGGCCCCTAGAGTCTATTATTGGGTAACATGAAGAATTGCTAAGGGCTTATTTTAATATATATGGAGAACTACTAAGGGTTTATTTTAATATTTTTGGGAACTGAAGTTATTATGGACTTCGGTAGTTGTGATATAACAGGAATAATGATGGTAATGTGAGTCATACGCAATAGAATATTTAGAAAGTTTTGATTATTTTAAAACAGATCTATGTCTTTTCCACCTTTCTTTATTTTAGCGATTAATTAATCAATGTCATGCAATATAAAATAAAGTAAAGTAAGGTTAGAGATGACACCAGGATTTTAGTGAGGAAACCCAGTTGATAAAATACGTCAACTGTTTGTACAAAAAAAATCTCGTGAACTGTGTAGTCCAAAGTAAACTGATCCACTATGCTTGAAACAAAGTACACTGAACTTTGACTCTGGCTTACTCCCTATCGTTTTACTAAACACCAACTGCTGATAATCCTCTAGCTTTATGACTCCCCATCCAACAGCAACTTGACCTAAGGCTTGTGCTTGATATTTGTAGAAGAGCAGCAGGTACATTAGACAACACTCCATGAATGCTCCAACCCTTTTAAAGTGTGATCACTTTTACTTTTGTTCTTCAATCGTCTGAATTCAATGTGGAAGTGGATCTGCTTTCGTTTAATCAATGTAGATGCAACTGTATGATCACGATCAGGATTTGAACACCACAATCCTAAACTCACTATGCGTTTATGTGTATGTGTTCTAGAAAGATGACAGAAAAATCAATTCTGATTTTCTACAAAAATAATCTTCCTAAGGCTTTTAAGAATAATGAATTTGTAGAACAAAAGCCGTAAATAAACTTATGTGTATGACATGGTTTATATAGAGGTTTGGAAAGTCTTATTCCTTCTGAAAATGAAGGAAATTTCATGTATAGGACTTGGAAGAAAAATTGGATCAAAAAGGAATCAAAGAGAACAAGGAAATTGAAAACTTGTTACTGTTAGGACTTTTGGTACCGGTTCCCAATCTTAGTACCGATTCCTAAAGGACAGAATGGATTTCTTCAAATTTTAGCTTCTGGAACCGGTTCCCAAATTCAAGTACTAGTTCCCACTTGACAGAATCCAACTGAACTTAATAATCTATATTTTGGTAACTCTGAACATATTCCATGTAGGTAATTGTGTCCTAAGTGGGAAACGATATCCTAATGTGTTGTTCTTCCCTTTTCGATGATCAAAGTACTTTCCTCTTCTAAACAACCTTTAAATTCCACAATCGATGTCGATTCTGATATGGTCACTGAAATTACAACTCAACTAAGACTTGTTTTGTTACCGAAATATGCCAATTACAAAAATATATCTCACAATCTCCCCTTTTGAAAATTTCATGACAAAACCCTAAAAACAATTCATAATCTACCAAAAACAGAAAAGTAAATTACAATTATTTAAGGAAACGCAAAATTTTTTATCCCTGTTCTTGTTGACAAAATGTCACCTGAATTCCTG